>SJYC01144826.1:0-27676 GCA_006408675.1 Madoqua kirkii | reverse complement strand
TTGTTATTTCTCCTGGCAATCTTGATTCCAGCTTGTGTTTCTTCCAGTCCAGTGTTTCTCATGGTGTACTCTGCATAGAAGTTAAATAAGCAGGGGGACAATATACAGCCTTGACGTACTCCTTTTCCTATTTGGAACCAGTGTGTTGTTCCATGTCCAGTTCTAACTGTAGCTTCCTGACCTGCATATAGGTGTCTCAAGAGGCAGGTCAGGTGGTCTGGTATTCCCATCTCTTTCAGAATTTTCCACACTTTATTGTGATCCACACAATCAGAGGCTTTGGCATAGTCAATAAATAAAGCAGAAATAGATGTTGTTCTGGAACTCTCTTGCTTTTTCTATGATCCAGAGGATGTTGGAAATTTGATCTCTGGTTGCTCTGCCTTTTCTAAAACCAGTTTGAACATCTGGAAGTTCATGGTTCACATATTGCTGAAGCCTGGCTTGGAGAGTTTTGAGCATTGCTTTACTAGCGTATGTGTTAGGTGATGTTTAATCTTGTTTTATGGAGATCTATTTATGAGTTTCTCCATGATTGCCAGTTGTTCATTGTAGGACTGGCTTTGAGTGCTACTACCTGGGCCAATTTACTTCTCCAAGTGTAGTAAAGGAGGTTAGGGCTGGAGGTTTCAGGGCAAAATGATCCTGCTTCAGCTACCTGGTCTAGAAAGCGAGGAAGGGCAGGGTCAGAAACATCAACCGTTTCCAACTCAAAAAGAATCTAAGATGAGTCAGTGAGGGAGAAAACTTGAAAAACCCTGAGAATTTAGTATTAGTCATTCAGTCGTGTCCACTCTTTGTGACCCCGTGAACTGTAGCTTGCCAGGCTCCTCTGTCCATGGGATTCTCAAGGCAAGAATACTGGTGTGGGTTGCCATTCTTTTCTTCAGGGCATCTTCCTGACCTAGAGATCAAACTTGAATTCCCTGCATTGCAGGTGGATTCTTTACCATCTGAGCCACCAGGGAAGCAGGGTTCAGGTTAAAAGGAACTTGACAAAGCTGTTCCCAAATTTAACAATGGACTAAAAAGGTATCTGACATTACCAATATTGAGTTGGAAAGATGAAAGGAACTTTTCTAAACTACCAAAGGCTCAAAACACAGTAGATCAATGTTGCTCGAAAAATGTATAGGGAGTGATATTTCTCTTCATTTCATAGAAAATACCAAGTCATGGCCCTACAATGGGAGGATGAAGAGTATATAGATTAAAAATTGAGGGAAAAAAGCATCACAAAAGTTGCTGGGGAGGGAATTCATGAAAATGTACTATTTTACTGGATTTTATGGTCACCGTGATGTTTGCTTTTAAATCTGTATTTTTTTAATTTGCCTGTTTTCATGCTCACTTTCATATTTGTCATTTTTAAATTACAAAGTGAGTCCAATTGTAAAATGCTTCAGATCCCATGAAATCTGGGTCTGCTCCAGGATGGGGCTTTCGACGTTCTTTGGATATAGTTTCTGAGGCTTAAACGTGGGTAATTTGGAACCTTCTTGGTGGTCCAGTGGTTAAGACTCTGTGCTTCCAAATACAAGGAATACAGGTTTTGTCCCTGGTCGAGGTGCTAAGATCCCACATACCATGTGGTGTGGCCAATAAAACATATTTTTTTAAGAAGTGGTGGGTAATTGTGCACCTTTAGAGGACTTCTATGTGCCAGAATCAGATAGTTTCTGGCACATAGTAGTTGTTCAGTTGCTCAGTTGTGTTTCAATCTTTGTGACCTCTTGGACTGAAGCATATCAGATTTCCCTGTTCTTTACCATCTCCCAGAACTTGTTCCAACTCATGTCCATTGAGTTGGTGATGCCATCCAACCATCTCATCCTCCATTGTTCCCTTCTCCTCCTGCTTCTGTCTTTCCTGGCATCAGTATCTTTTCCAATGAGTTGACTCTTCATATCAGTTGGCCAAAGTAAAGCTTCAGCTTTAGCATCAGTTCTTCCAGTGAATATTCAGGGTTGATTTCCTTTAGGATTGACTAGTTCAATCTCCTTGCTGTCCAAGGGACTCTCAAGAGTCTTCTCCAACACCACAGTTTGAAAGTATCAATTCTTCGGTGTTCATCCTTCTTTATGGTCCAGCTCTCACATTCATACATGACTGCTGGAAAAACCATAACTTATTGGCACACTGTAGGCTTTCATAAATGCTTGTTTTCTTTTCTCTCTTCTGAACTGAGGTGGTGTACATTTATGATCTCAATTTTTGACCTTTACATCTTTTCTCCCTGGCAAGCTATCTTTTTATTTCCCCAGAAACATTCTGGGTTCATTACGCTCCTGCCTGGTCTCTGCCACACTCTCTTTCAGTCTGATTCATCTTTGCTCTGCTGTCACCATGATTTTCCAGAAAGTTTGACCTGATCCAAGTTAAAAATCTGACTTCCTTAAACATCTTTAATGATTCCTTTTGACCAAAAGATAAAGCTGACATGGTCTCAGTATGGAATTCCAGCTCCTGAAATGGATTCTTGCCTACTTTTCTAGCTTGAAATGATGTCTCTCTCAAAACCTGCAGTTCAGGCAGCCAGACAAGTAAGAAATTACCTCTGAGCTTCCAGTCAGTTCAAGTGCATGAAATGTTTTTTCCCTGCCTGTAATTACTCATTCACTCATCCACTCGTGACAGCAATACTGAAGCCATGCAGGACCCTGTGGGACCCTGGGCACAAAGTCTTCCAGTGTCCCCCATTTTCTTGATTATAGGAAATAGTCTTTATTCAGCCTCTAGGTCCTTCCCTGAGTTCCAACAGGCAGGTTCAAACCGTTGCTAATCAGGAAAGGGAAGGGATGCAGAAACAAGGGAGGAGCAGTTAAGAAACAATAGTGTAGTCTTGGGATAAATCCTGGTTGCCCTCCAGGAACGTACACAGCAATACTTAGAGCTGCTGTGCAGACACTGAACCCCCGCCCCCCCCTGCCCCCCAAGCAATTGGGAGAAGTTAACTCTCTGTTGCCCACAAGCATGGAGACCCCAGACTTGTTGGAACAAGCAGGTTGATGATGCTGACTCCCATTTACCTTACCACCTGCCAGTCAGAAGAATGTCCAGAACTGGCCACACCCTCTTTGAACCATGATTACAACACTCCTCACTACCCTCTCCAGGCGGGACCCACAACTGTGGATGGATGTATTTGTGGTTCTTGAATGGAACATATACAGGCTCAGAGTGGGACACACTGAGTCCATCACATGTGGCTAGTTTAGGGGTGACAGAGCTGTCAGGCCACCGGTGGCAAGATGGCAGCTTGGTATTGCAGTTTTCTTGTTCTGTGTGTTGTGTGTGCTATAGTGTTGTCTTGTGTATTTGTCTTGTGTGTTCTGTAGTGTTGTCTATGATTCTGGTGTCTTTGGAGTGTAGTAGAGATGGGTGAGTTTCCCAGATGGCTCAGTGGTAAAGAATCTGCCTGCCAAGCAGAAGACATGGGTTCAATTCTTGGGTCAGGAGATCCACTGGAGGAGGGCATGGCAACCCACTCCAATATTCTTGCTTCGGAAATCCGATGGACAGAGGAGCCTGGCAGGCTATAGTTCATGGGGTCACAAAGAGTTGGACACAACTTAGTGACTGAACAACAACAACAGTAACACTTAATTCAGGAGACTTTGAGTGAAGCAAGTGACTCCAAAACCTGGATGGCCCTCATCCAATCAGTTAATGGACTCAAGAAAAAGACTGAGATCCCTGAGCAAGCAGGAACTCTGCCAGCAGACAATGTGGATGGATCAGCAGCTCTTCCTTGGGTTTCAACCTGGTGGCCCACCCTGCAGATCGTGGGCTTGCTAGCCCAATGATCACATGAGTCAATTCACTAAAATAAATCTCTCTATATATATACAGACACGTGCATCCTATTGGTTCCATGGGCCAATTCAAATATTATCCTATTTGTAAATAGCTCTGAGTCGGTTTTCCTCCACCAACCCCTCCTGTAACATTCCCTGACTCACTGTTCAGGACACAGATTCACATTTATTTACATCCTTCTCCCTCATTAAACTGTGAGTAACTTGGGGATTAGGTCTTATCCATTGTGGAAGTAGCCTGAGACTAACATCAGCTGGTATTAAAAAAGATGCTCAATAAACATTTATTGAATGAATGAGGAAGATGGATGGATAAAAGACAGTTTACTGTTGTAATTTTCATGGTGGTTATGATGTTGGGTGCATGGCAAGTGATGGTGAATATCTATGATATAGGCTGACACCACAGGCTCTTATTTACCAGGTTACTATGAGCCAGACCCTTGCCTGGGCTCTAAAAATACCCTAGGACCTGAAAGAGCTCACACAAGTTTGTTTTTATTAAATTAAGGAGCTCTGCCCAAGAATCCTAGGACCAGCCATGTCTCAGGTTACTTCCCCTACTATAGCCCCTTCCCCAAGCCCCCAGCTCTTTCAGCACCCAGACAATGTAGGGCTTGTGCCCAGGCAGAAAAAGAAAAGGACTGAAGGTTATATCCAAGAGCTGGAGCCAAGAGGGCTACTGATGGAGGAATGGCTGCTGACACTTGTCAGATGCAGCAACCTCTCTCCTCTAACTCTCCCCAGCTCTCCATGAGCCTCAAGCTTTCCAACTGCTTTCAGTGCCTTGTATTCTGAAATGATCATGTGGGCTAATCAAGCCTCAAGCAGGCCTTGGGGGAAGGCTGGGAGAAAACAGGGTAATAAATCACATGTTTGTGACACCATAGAGTTGAGAGAAATGACTAAAGCATGTTTGTAATTTATTTTCTCCTTGAAAAAAAAAAGAGTTATTTCTGGCAGTGTGAACATCCGATTTCTGAAAATAAATTACTGGCTTATTTGTCACTGAAGCTGTAGACGCATCAACATCCATAGGAAATTCAAGTTTTCTGGGCACAGGGCCTTAGATGACAGAAGTCAGAGCAAAGATGGATCACCCTGCTCTGGGCTTGTGGCTTCATGGATCCAGAGGGAGACAGTGCGGTGAAGTCACTTTAGGCTTCTCAGTTCTAATTCCTTCTTATAGGGATTCTGTGTGTCCAGAGGGTATCTGTGGCCCTGTGCTGACCAGTGGTCAAAAGTCTTAGTCAGTTTCACATAAATTTCTCTCCTTGCCTTTTGTCCTTTTATAGTTCTCTCTTGTTCATTTGCTAAGTCGTGTCTGTGTTTGCGACCCCATGGACTGCAGCACGCCAGGCTTCCCTGTCCTTTATCATTTCCTAGAGTTTGTTCAAACTCGTGTCCATTGAATCAGTGATGCCATCCAACCATCTCATCCTCTGAGACCCCTTTCTCCTCTTGCCTTCAATCTTTCCCAGCATCAAGGTCTTTTCCAGTGAATCAGCTCTTCACATCAGGTAGCCAGAGTACTGGAGCTTCAGCTTCAGCATCAGTCCTTTCAGAGAGTATTCAAGATTGATTTCCTTTAGGATTGACTGGTTTGATTTCCTTGCTGTCCAAGGGACTCTCAAGAGTCTTCTCTAACACTACAATTCAAAAGCATCAATTCTTGGGTGTTCAGCCTCCTTTATGGTCCAACTCTCACATTCATATGTGACTACTGGAAAAACCATAGCTTTAACTATATGGACCTGTGATTTTTTGATACACTCAGTCAGGTGGAGATTAATGTGGGGTTGGGTAGTCACACAAGACAGACAAACAAGCCAAATCCCACCCCATCTTCCTGAAAGCCCAGCTGATAGAACCTTCTCAAGCAGATGGCTACAGATAATCAACTCAATGTCAGCATCTCCTTTTTGTGAGTCTGACCACAAAAGTCAAATGAGGAGAAGCAGGACTCATGTCTCCTGGGGATCCTACACCCCTGCTACCCACCACCCATGCCTCTAAAGAAGTGCTCAAGTGGGGCCTAGAGTGGCTGGAGTCGAGGCACTAGGCTGTCGGGCTGGGATGAGGAAGTGTCACTGGTTTAAGCTCTTCAGCGTCTGCCCAGATGTGCTGCCGCTTTTGGCAAGTCCCCAGCCTGGAGATAGATAAGACAGTATTTTTGGAAACCTGCTCCAAATCTGAAAGCACTCACTGTGAAGAGAGGAGCCAGATGGCAGAAGCTCAGTCACCTGCCTCTGTGGGCCCTTCCCATGGCAGCGCCCCCACCCCAGGTGTATGCGAGCCAGGACTGCAGATCCAGGCTCTATGTCGTCTCCCAGCCTCTCCATCCCATGCCTCTCTCACCTCCCCTGCCCTCCTACTGCAAAGCTAGGCTTGGCTCAAGGGATTTGTTCAAATGCTCAAGCAAAACTGGGATTCATTTTAATGGAAGGAAAGGGCAGTGGAGCTGAAGCAGCTTCACCTGTGGCAGGTGCTTTCTTCCTGGACCAGGAGCATCATGCCGGTGGTTCACTGCAGCTCAGCCCCATCTCGCCAGCGGCCACCGGAAGGTCCTCCCTCATTAACGCCATGTGAGTTGGCCTCCTGACCTTGCATTTTCCTTTGCTGGCTCTGTGTAGGTAAGGTCACCAACCTGCTCCCAGAGCCTTGGTCCACAGAGCATTTTCTACCTATGCTCTGAGATGAAGAAATTGGAGCCACCCATGAGGGTCAGAATGCCCATAACTTTCCCCCACATTAAACAGTTACAGCAAGACTGCCTTTGAAAGATTTTATTAACGATTTCCATCTCATCCTCTGAGACCCCTTTCTCCTCTTGCCTTCAATCTTTCCCAGCATCAAGGTCTTTTCCAGTGAATCAGCTCTTCACATCAGGTAGCCAGAGTATTGGAGCTTCAGCTTCAGCATCAGTCCTTTCAGAGAGTATTCAGGATTGATTTCCTTTAGGATTGACTGGTTTGATTTCCTTGCTGTCCAAGGGACTCTCAAGAGTCTTCTCTAACACTACAATTCAAAAGCATCAATTCTTGGGTGTTCAGCCTCCTTTATGGTCCAACTCTCACATTCATATGTGACTACTGGAAAAACCATAGCTTTAACTATATGGACCTGTGATTTTTTGATACACTCAGTCAGGTGGAGATTAATGTGGGGTTGGGTAGTCACACAAGACAGACAAACAAGCCAAATCCCACCCCATCTTCCTGAAAGCCCAGCTGATAGAACCTTCTCAAGCAGATGGCTACAGATAATCAACTCAATGTCAGCATCTCCTTTTTGTGAGTCTGACCACAAAAGTCAAATGAGGAGAAGCAGGACTCATGTCTCCTGGGGATCCTACACCCCTGCTACCCACCACCCATGCCTCTAAAGAAGTGCTCAAGTGGGGCCTAGAGTGGCTGGAGTCGAGGCACTAGGCTGTCGGGCTGGGATGAGGAAGTGTCACTGGTTTAAGCTCTTCAGCGTCTGCCCAGATGTGCTGCCGCTTTTGGCAAGTCCCCAGCCTGGAGATAGATAAGACAGTATTTTTGGAAACCTGCTCCAAATCTGAAAGCACTCACTGTGAAGAGAGGAGCCAGATGGCAGAAGCTCAGTCACCTGCCTCTGTGGGCCCTTCCCATGGCAGCGCCCCCACCCCAGGTGTATGCGAGCCAGGACTGCAGATCCAGGCTCTATGTCGTCTCCCAGCCTCTCCATCCCATGCCTCTCTCACCTCCCCTGCCCTCCTACTGCAAAGCTAGGCTTGGCTCAAGGGATTTGTTCAAATGCTCAAGCAAAACTGGGATTCATTTTAATGGAAGGAAAGGGCAGTGGAGCTGAAGCAGCTTCACCTGTGGCAGGTGCTTTCTTCCTGGACCAGGAGCATCATGCCGGTGGTTCACTGCAGCTCAGCCCCATCTCGCCAGCGGCCACCGGAAGGTCCTCCCTCATTAACGCCATGTGAGTTGGCCTCCTGACCTTGCATTTTCCTTTGCTGGCTCTGTGTAGGTAAGGTCACCAACCTGCTCCCAGAGCCTTGGTCCACAGAGCATTTTCTACCTATGCTCTGAGATGAAGAAATTGGACCACCCATGAGGGTCAGAATGCCCATAACTTTCCCCCACATTAAACAGTTACAGCAAGACTGCCTTTGAAAGATTTTATTAACGATTGAGATGATGTTACAAAAGTGGCCTATAATTACCTGTATCTAAAAAATCCTACTGAAGAACAGAGAAGGAAATTAACCCAGTTTGCAGTTAAGGGGTCAATATATTTCATTATCTCAAAAGCTTAAGGCTTGAGGAAGCTATATTCAATATCCTATGATAAATCATCATGGAAAAGAATAAAGAATATATATATATATATACATATATAGAGTCCACTGAAGTGATAGCTATCTATCTATATATTTATATCTCTATATATATATGAAAATGAGTGTGAAAGTATTAGTCACTCAGTTATGTCTGACTCTTTGCGACCCCATGGACTATAGTCTACCAGGCTCCTCTGTCCATGGGAGTTTCCAGGCAAGAATACTGGATTGGGCTGCCATTTCCTTCTCCAGGGCATCCTCCCAACCCAAGGATCGAACCTATGTCTCCTGCGTTAGCAGGTGGATTCTTTACCACTGCACCCCCTGGGAAGCCTGCCTAACCACAACAGAAAGTCTTTTCAAATGGAATAAAGCCCTCCCAATCTCACACATCCACTGTTTCTACCTTTGTGTTGGCATTTTTCGGGTGCATACTGTTTTTGACATTGTCACTATCACCATGAACATGATTTTAGATTTAATTTCTTAAATCTACACAGCCTTCTGGGAGAACTGTCAGAGAGAGGAATTTGGACCACTTGCGGAGGGGCGGAAGTGGGTAAGGAGAACAGGTTCAGCAGGATGGAGGTAGGGGTGATGGGAGCAGAGGGCGTCCGGGAGCTTGGAGGAAGCCTGTGAGAGCTCCTGCTGAATCTCCTAGGGGCCTGTGTTTCAGGACGGCAGCTTCAGTGCATCTGGAGGGGGCTCTGTCTTCAGACTCTTTACTTGGAGTTGAGTCAGAGGTCTATTCAGGGGGATGAGGAGATCCACCTTGGGGGGACACCCAAGGTACAACAGGCCTCCTGAAGATCACCCTCTACTTCAAGAGCCTGACACTGTAACAAAACCATTGTGTATCCAGTCCTGAAGTGTGCTAGGCAGGCTCCTGGGCTCTGACAGCCTACTGCCTCGATTTACACCTATCACTGGATGTCACTTGGAAAAAGGAAGATGAATGATAATTAAAAAGGCAGGAAAAGCCCTCAGATACTTTAAAAACTGTGGTGTGTAATATTCCAAGGGAAAGAGAACAGGTCTTCTCTATTGTCTCAGCCTATTTAAGGCCTTTCCCTGGGTTATAGATCAGCACCCCTACACACAATCACACACAGAGCTACACAGGAGTCTTGCTTAATAAGGAAAAGGAGATAAACTTTCCTACTCTAACTGGGTCAGTTCTTGTTACACCTGATAACTCTAATATGATGGTGCTTTTAAGATTGTCATTTTATAAATGTAGAGTTTAAATTACTCTCTGTCTCTCAATTTAAAATTCTGTGTGTCTCTCCCTCCCTATCCCCCACCCTCCCCATTGACTAAAAATTATTTACAACCTAGACTTTACTTTCTTGGGCTCCAAAATCAATGCGTATGGTGACAGCAGCCATAAAATTAAAAGACGCTTGCTCCTTGGAAGAAAAGCTATGACAAAGTTAGTGTATTAAAAGCAGAGACATCACTTTACTGGCAAAGGTCCGTATAGTCAAAGCTATGGCTTTTCCAGTAGTCATGTACGGATGTGAGAGTTGGACCATAAAGGAGGCTGAGTGCTGAAAAACTGATGCTTTCAAACTGTGGTGTTGGAGAAGACTCTTGAGAGTCCCTTGGACTGCAAGGAGATCAAGCTAGTCAATCCTAAAGGAATCAGTCCTGAGTGTTTATTGGTAGGACTAATGCTGAAGCTGAAGCTCCAATACTTTGGCCACCTGATGCAAAGAGCTGGCTTATTAGAAAAGACCCTGATTCTGGGAAAGACTGAAGGTAGGAGGAAAAGGGAATGGCAGAGGATGAGATGGTTGAATGGCATCATCAACTCAATGGACATGAGCTTGAGCAAGCTCCAGAAGATAGTGAAGGACAGGGAAGCCTGGTGTACTGCAGTCCATGGGATCACAAAGAGTCTGACACAACTGAGTGACTAAATAACAGCATGAACAGGCCCAGGTGCAGACCTGTTATGCACCCGAAGAGCACGGATTGTTGTTGCTGTTTAGTTGTTCGGTCATGTGTGACTCTTTTTGATCCCATGGACTGTAGCCCACCAGGCTCCTCTGTTCATAGGATTCTCCAGACCATTTCCTCCTCCAGGCGATCTTCCCAACCCAGGGATCAAACCTGTGTCTCCTGCATTACAGACAGATATTTTACCACTGAGCCACCTGGGAAGCCCAATGACAAGGATAGCGTTTTTCAAATGTGCATTTCCAGCAGCTCCTGCACTAAGCAATAACCACCCTCTGTATTATTATAATTGCCATTGACTGGATTTGACACACTCATGTCTGCGTTGCACAGAAGTCAACCCATAAATCATGCTGTGTATGACAGGATAGAAAGGAAGTGATGGGTTTGCATTATCTGCTGGGAAGCATTATAGAAAGGAGCTTAATTAGAACCTGGGAGTGATGGGGAGAAGACACATGTTTTTGGTTACTTTATTGTTGGACCCAATTTCCTTACCATATGTGGAAGCACACAGGCAAGATGCTTTCAAACTGCCAGAAGCCCCATGATTGACGCACATGTTGGGCCAGGACAGGAGGCGAGGACAATGGGGCATCAGCTGTGCCTTTGTGGGGTGACTGTCAGGTGATTGGTGTAAATCACATTTATGTGCCACCAGAGCTAGAGAGGGTGGGCAGGCCTCCATGCTGTGACCTGACAAGGCAGTACGTCGGTTTTGTGAAAATTCAAGGTAAGACTGTGTTGACACTTTACACTCATCCTCTACCAAAGAAAACAAGATAAAAATGCATTGATCCCTTGTAGAAAGGAATTTGCTTCAATAAAAGAGGAAGAAGGAATAACAGGTATTCATTGTAGAAATACTTTCAGAAATGCAGATTGATGTAAATATGATTTCCCTATAGTACCATCAGCTCCCCAGGAGTGCAGTGTAAAGAATCCACTGGCTATTGCAAGAGATGCGAGTTCGATCCCTGTGTGTGAGTCGGGAAGATCAGAGGAGGAAATGGCAACCCCCTCCAGTATTCTTGCCTGGAAATCCCATGGACAGAGCAGCCTAGTGGGCTACAGTCCATGGGGTCACACACAGCTGAGTGAGTGAGCACACACACACGTAGAATCATCAAGGAAAATACACAAATCTTTGTAAGCCTACCATCCACCATTCAGATTCTTCACCTCCTCCTTCCCATCCTCTGAGACCTCCCAGAAACTTAAAAATGTTATTTTTTCAGTTGACAAAGTAAGTACTTTGACCGAAGACTTACCCTGTGCAGTGGCAATCTAACATTTACTATCACCGATTGAATTACCCAATAAAATGTAAACTCTGGAATACCAAACTGGAAAGTCCTATAAAAAGTGTACCAGATGTCATTTTCCTGTCCTGCCTCCTGAAAGAAGGGGAAGCAGGCTTTTTCCTAAGTTGTGCCATGGTTCTTCAGTGTCCTGGGCTGTATTTGCAGGACCTGTGTGTACATACAGGGTCTGGGTGTATATGCATCACCCATGAATAGCAAACACAGATATTAGTCTTTACTTAAAAAAAGAACAGTTTGAGGATTTATGAGCTGAAGTTTCAATTAGAAAAATTTATGGCCAAGTATCTGTTTTCTTATAATCATTAGTAATTAAGGACTTTTGTTCTGCAAATATGTTTGGATTTCAAAAGTCTTATGTTTCATATTGGCAAGCTAGGCTCAGCAAGTCTACTTTGATTGAAAACTAAGTGTTTTAATAGCATATGCTTTTACATTAATAAAAGATTAAGCTTGGAAATGGAGACCAAAAAAACCTCTGTCAGTTCAAACATGTATTTATTTGGCTTTCCTTGTTATACATAAGAAACAGTACAGTACTGAGAGGTTCTGTGTACAAACTGGGTAATACTCCTGCGTGAGTGGGTGGAGGTTTTGAGAATTCAATGAGATGACTCAGGGCCCTGGGTCTAGGAGGGTGGGGTTGAGCCAGGAGGCTGTGTTCAGGTCACCGAGGGCTATGTGGGTGGCCAGAGCAGAGCATTACAGGATTTTTGGTGAGGAAGGGACCTGATCAGATGAGGCTGGATTCTCTGTGGTTCTGAGGATACAGTGGAAGGAAGAACAGGGGGACAGTGTGGGGACCACACTGTAGAGGGGAGCAGGGGAAGTGTGAGTCTGAGAGGCAGCTCCACTGAGGGCTGATGAGACCGCTGAGGGACAGGGCAGGGCCAGTCACTCCACTGTGTAGGGCCTGGTACCCATCACAAAGCAGGCACCCTTAAAACGGCATCATGTTAGGGGAAGCCACAGTGAATCTCAAGTTCAGTATAATCACACTGAGAGTCAGAAGTACAGTGGTGGTTTAGTGACTCAGTCGTGTCTGACTCTGTATGACCCCATGAACTGTAGCCTGCCAGGCTCCTTTGTCCATGGATTTCTCCAGGCAAGAATACTGGAGTGGGTAGTCGTTTCTTTCTCCAGGGGATCTTTCCCACCCAGAGATCAAACCAGGTCTCCTTCACTGCAGGCAGATTCTTTACCATCTGAATCACCAGGGAAGCCTATATGTATTTATAATATTGTATGCTTATTAATATAACATACAGCATATTTTATATACATATATAAATTGTGTTAGTATGTAGTGGCTCATAGTGTGTGTGTGTGTGTGTGTGTGTGTGTGTATATATTTATATATATGTATACTAACACATAAATAACATGGTTTTTACAGAATAGGTTTTTGAGACAGGCTTTGCTGATTTTAAAGTATTTTTACTGTGTTTGCTTTTTGTGTTGAAATACAGAGATGTGAAATGGTCAAGTTAATTGACATGGAATTGTGGTGATGTGTGTATATCTATGTTCATTTTAATATCTGGCTCCTGAGAAGTACATTTTGATTTGCATCTCCTTCCATTTTCAGAAGCTTGACTGCTTGTCTGGGAGCTGGTTTCTCATGTTTTCTTCCCCATCTTCAGTTATGCGGGGATTTTCATCTTGTATTGGCCCCTGGGATGAATGTTGGATTCTTGCTCTGTATCTCTTGTCGAGCGGGGTCTGCCTGACAATTACTCAGAGCACGGTGATCTGGTTATGGTCGGTGGCAGGTAATCGCCTGTGCGCCAGCTCTAGGGTGGGGAGGAACAGTTCTGTCTTGTGTCTCTCTGTCTCCTCCTCTCCTTCACTGCTAGGCTCACCCAGGCAACTTCTCAGCCTCGTCCTTAGTCTGCTGAAATGTACACCAGAGGTTTCGTTTTGTTTTGGTCTGTGTTGTTGCCCAAACTCACAACACTGCTCTTATTGCGGGATGCCAGGGACCAGTGATGTTGGAGGTTCAGTGTAAGATAGAAGGGAAGAGCACAGGCTCTGGGATCAGACAGCCCGACTCTTCCACTTGTTAACTGCATACCCTGAGCAGGGGCCCCACTCACCTGGCAGAAGCAGCACCTGTGCGCACGGGCACTGACAGTCCTACAAATACAGGTTTGTGACCTTATCCCAGACATGAGATACTAAAGTAAGCACTACCTGCTCCTACAAGACGATAAGTCCCTAGATCTTCATGGGCTGGCCTAGCAGAATTTATTTATCACTCACTAGAAGTTTCAGTGCGAATATGCGATATTTGCTTTTCTTTTTCTGATTTATTTCACTTTGTGTCATAGTTTCTAGGTCTGTTGACATCTCTATAAATGATCCAATTTTATTCTTTTTTATGACTGAGTAATATTTCATTGTATATATGGATCTTTTTCATCCATTCCTCTGTTGATGGACATTTGTGCTATTTCCATGTTCTGGCTAATGCAAATAGCTCAATGAACATTGGGGTACAAGTGTCATTTTGATTCATGCTTTTCTCTGGTATATGTCTAGTAGTGGGATTGCTGGGTCATATGGTAGCTCTGTTTTTAGTTTTTAAAGAACACTCCATACTGTTCTTCATAATGGCTGTATCAATTTACATTTCTACCAACAGTGTAGGAGGGCTCCCTTCTACATCATCATCTTCAGCATTTAAGGTTTGTAAATTTTTTGATGATGGCCATTCTGAGTGGTGTAAGGATATTCACCTTGGTGATCATCTTTTTCTAAATTAAAAAAAAATTTTTTTACTAAAAATATTTTTTTACTGTGGTCAACAAGCTTCTCTCTTTCTATCATGCATCAGTAAGTTCTAAGTCTTAGAGTTCGTCTCTTCACATCTCTAAGTTCGTCTACTGCATCTTAAAGATGGGCCCTGGTCCAGTTATAACTCATCTTTATAACTAAAGCCAGAGTCTAGTTACCATTCATAGCTCTTCTGGCTTCCACTGAGCGCCCTGACAGAGAGAGTTTGTACAGCAGCTAGAGGAGCTTTTAAAACTTAAGTTAGACTCTTGATCCTCTGTTTAAAACCCTTTAGTGATTTTCTGTAATATTCAGATAAAATCCAAGGTTCTCACTTGTGGAATAGCTAAGTTGTCATTGTCCATGTGAACAATGATTGCTGCTGCTATGATGCTACCTAGGAGTTTTGTGGGTGCTTCTTTGCAAGTGGAGTCCTCCTCTTGGAGGACTCATAGCCCTTCATCCCTACATCTCATTCAGATGTGTATTCAAACATCTTTCCTGCAACTTCTGTCTAAAAAACTTGCCCTCAGCGGACCTCTGTGTCCTCATGAATGGAGCTGCTCAGTCCGCCAGGTCCCCAGTCTTACCCCAAATCCTGAGTTAGAATAGAATTGTGGGGCTTCAGTTAATTTCAGTCTCTTAGTCTTGTCTGAATCTTTGAGACCTCATGGACTGCAGCGTACCAGGCTTCCCTGTCCATCACCAACTCCCAGAGCTTGCTCAAACTCATATCCATTGACTTGGTGATGCTGTCCAACAATCTCATCTTCTATTGTCCCCTTCTCCTCCCGCCTTCAATCTTTCCCAGCATCAGAGTCTTTTCCAATGAGTTAGTTCTTCACATCAGGTGGCCAATGTATTGGAGCTTCAGCTTCAACATCAGTCCTTCCAATGAATATTCAGGACTGATTTCCTTTAGGATTGATTGATTTGATCTCCTTGCTGGCCAAGGGACTCTCAAGAATCTTCAACAACACAGTTCATATGATTGATTCTTTAGCACTCAGCTTTCTTTATAGTCCAACTCTCACATCCATACAAAACTACTGGAAAATCTATAGCTTTGTCTAGCTGGACCTTTGTCAGCAAAGTAATGTCTCTGCTTTTTAATATGCTGTCAAGATCTGTCATAGCTTTACTTCCAAGGAGCAAGGGTCTTTTAATTACATGGCTGGGTCACCATCCTCAGTGATTTTGGAGCCCAGGAAAATAAACTCTCATTATATTCATTGTTTCCCATCTATTTGTCATGAAGTGATAAGACTGGATGCCATGAACTTGTTTCTGAATGTTGAGTTTTAAGCCAGCTTTTTCACTCTCCTCTTTCACTTTCATCAAGAGGCTCTTTAGTTCATCTTTGCTTTCTTCCACCAGAGTGGTGTCACCTGCATATCAGAGGTTATTGATATTTCTCCCAGCAATCTTGATTCCAGCTTGTGCTTCATCCACCCTGGCATTTCACATGATATACTCTTTATATAAATTAAGTAAGCCAGGTAACAATATACAGCCTTGGTGTACTCCTTTCCCAATTTGGAACCAGTCCATTGTTCAATGTTAAGTTCTAACTGTTTCTTCTTGACTTGCATACAAATTTGTTAGGAGGAAGATAAGGTTGTCTGACATTCCCATCTCTTGAAGAATGTTACACAGTTTGTTGTGATCCATACAGTCAAAGGCTTTGGCATAGTCAGTGAAGTAGAAGTATAATTTTTCTGGAATTCTCTTGCTTTTTCTATGATCCAATGGATGTTGATAATTTAATCTCTGATTTCTCTGCTTTTTCTAAATCCATCTTGAACATCTGAAAGTTCTTGGTTTACGGACTGTTGAAGTCTAGCTTGGAGAATTTTGAGCATTGCTTTGCTAGTGTGTAAGATGAGGGCCATTGTGTGATAGTTTGAACATGCTTTGACATTACCTGTCTTTGGGATTGGAATGAAAATGGACCTTTTCCAGTCCTGTGGCCATTAATGAGTTTTCCAAATTTGCTGGCATATTGAGTGCAGCACTTTCACAGCATCATCTTGTAGGATTTGAGATAGCTCAACTGGAATTTCATCTTCTCCACTAGCTTTGTTTGTAGTGATGCTTCATAAGTCCTACTTGACTTCACACTCCAGGATGTCTGACTCTAGATGAGTGATCACACCATCATGGTTATTTGGGTCATGAAGATCTTTTTTTGTATAGTTCTATGTTCTTGCCACCTCTTCTTAATATCTTCTGCTTCTGTTAGGTCCATACAATTTCTGCCCTTTATTGTGCTCATCTTTGCATGAAATGTTCCCTTGGTATCTCTCATTTTCTTGAAGAGATTTCTAGTCTTTCCCATTCTACTGTTTTCCTCTATTTCTTTGCATTGATCACTGAGGAAGGCTTTCTTATCTCTCCTTGCTATTCTTTGGAACTCTACATTCAGATGGTTGTATTTTTCCTTTTCTCCTTTGTCTTTAGCTTCTCTTCTTTTCTCAGCTATTTGTAAGGCCTCCTTATACAACTATTTTGCCTTTTTGCATTTCTTTTTCTTAGGGATGGTCTTGATCTTTGCCTCATGTACAATGTCATGAAATCCTGTCTGTAGTTCTTCAGTCATTCTATCAGATCTAATCCCTCAAATCTATTTGTCACTTCTACTGTATAAACATAAGGGATTTGATTTAGGTCATACCTGAATGGTCTAGTGGTTTTCCCTACTTTCTTCAGTTTAAATCTGAATTTGGCAATAAGGAGTTCATGATCTGAGCCACAGGCAGCCCCCTGGTCTTGTTTTTGCTGACTGTATAGAGCTTCTCCATCTCTGCTGCAAAGAATATAATCAATCTGATTTTGGTATTGACCATCCAATGATGTCCATGTGTAGCATCATCTCTTATGTTTTTGGAAGAGGGTGTTTGCTATGACCAGTGTATTCTCTTGGCAAAACTTTGTTGGCCTTTGCCCTGATTTATTTTGTACTCCAAGGCCAAACTTGCCTTTACTCCAGATGTCTCTTGATTCCTACTTTTGCATTCCAGTACCCTATGATGAAAAGGACATCTTTTTTGGGTGTTAATTCTAGAAGGTCTTGTAGGTCTTCATAGAACCATTCAACTTCAGCTTCTTCAGCATTAGTCATTGGGGCATAGACTTGGATTACTGTGATACTGAATGGTTTGCCTTGGCAACGAACAACAATCATTCTGCCAATTTTTAGATTGCATCCAAGTACTGCATTTTGGACTCTTTTTTTGACTAGGAGGGCTACTCCATTTCTTCTAAGGGATTCTTGCCCACAGTAGTAGATATAATGGTCATCTGAATTAACTGCGCCCATCCCAGTCCATCTTAGTTCACTGATTCCTAAAATGTCAATATTCATTCTTGCCATCTCCTGTTTGGTCACTTCCAATTTGCCTTGATTCATGGACCTAACATTCCAGGTTCCTATGCAATATCTTTTTTTATGCCATCAGACTTTACTTCCATCACCAGTCACAACCTCAACTAGGCATTGTTTTTGCTTTGGCTCCATCTCTTCATTCTTTCTGGAATTATTTTTCCCACTTCTCCAGTAGCACACTGGGCATCTACCAACCTGGGGAGTTCATCTTTCAGTGTCATATCTTTCTGCCTTTTCATACCCTGCACTGTTACCCATCAGTCTTCGGTGGCCCTACATGGCATGGCTCATAGTTTCATTGAGTTAGACAAGGCTGTGATCCACGTGATCAGTTGGGTTAGTTTTCTGTGATTGTGGTTTTCATTCTGTCTGCCCTCTGATGGATAAAAATAAAAGGCTGTGTAAGCTTCCTGATAATAGAGACTGACTGTGAGTATACTGGGTCTTGTTCTGATGGGCAGGGCTGTGGGTTTGCTGGGAACTAACTAAGGTGGTTGTTGTTGCAGGAAGTGGACCCCTTCCAGGTCCTGAAAGCAGGCTCTTGTCTATCACTTGGAAATGATTTTCTGAGGAGACACACGTGCTGACAAAGCAAGAGATTTTATTGAGACAGGGCACCCAGTTGAGAGCAGCAGGGTAAGGGAACCTAGGAGAACTGCTCTACCATGTGGCTTGCTGTCTCGGGTTTTATGGTGATGGGATTAGTTTGTAGGTTGTCTCCAACCAATCACTCTGACTCAGGGTCCTTCCTAGTGGTACGCACATTGCTCAGCCAAGCTGGATGTCATCTGGGAGACGGTTGGACATGTGGTGTCACCTTTTGACTTTTCCAGAACTCTTCTGGTTCATGGTGGCTTATTAGTCCCGTGTTCCTTACCAGGACCTCCTGTCATAAAACAGCTCATGAAATAGTTACTATGGTGCCTGGCCAGGATAGGCGTTTTCAGTTGGTGTGCTTCCCCTAACAGATGTGAAGTGGAACACGGCAGCAGCTATTGGCAAACCAATACTCCCCCTTCCTGTGTGTATTCTAACAGATGCCTTGAATGAATGTTCTACCAATAGTTAACATGGAGAGGTTTTCTTATTTCAATTTTCAAGGAGACTCTCCGCAAACTAAGTGCTGATCAGCTTGTCACAATGTGACATTTTGGTTTTATTGGTATTTACCATGATTGTCAAATTGGCTTTTTCCAAGTATAGTCTTTGATTACTTCCTTCCTCAGCACGTAAGCACATACCTAAAACTGAAATTCATAGGCTGTAAAACAACAGGATGGGCAGAATGGCTTGGGCAAGACCCGCCTCTGAAGCAAGTCCCTATTACACCCTGAATTTCGAGAAGTCTTCCTGGCTGAGGGGGCGGGATTTTGAGGGAGAAGTCCCTGAGTTGTAGGCTGAGTCACCGTGTATGCACAGTGGCAGGTGTGGGATTAAGGGTGAGAGTGAATGTATGTACTGATCCTGCCCGGAAGAGATGTAAAAAAAACCCATGCTTTTAAGGCAGCTCAGAAAGTCTGCAGTCAGGAATCTCAGCAAATGCAGTTCCTATTAGGGCACAGGTGCTGTGAGCACTGGACCTTGTTGTGTTCAGATGCTAAGTCGTGTCCAACTGTTTGCAGCACCATAGACTGCAGCACACCAGGCTTCCCTGTCCTTCACTGTCTCCTAAGAGTTTGCTCACACTCATGCCCATTGAGTTGGTGATACCACACATCTCATCTCTGCAGCCCCCTTCTCCGTTTGCCTTTAAACTTTCCCAGCATCAAGATCTTAGCCAGCAATCAAAGCAATCTCTGAATAATTTTAAAACTACGTGACTCCAGCTATAAATATATATAGATTGCTCAGAGTTCAAGTAGCTCACAGGATAGATAGAAAAGCTGAAGAATGAGGTGTCATGTCACTAACTAGGACAGATCAGGGACAGGGGAGAATTAATGGATCACCTTACCAGGTGCCACCTTTGGACTGAATGCATCACTTGGCTCATTTCAAAATTCCAGTTCTAAGCAGAAGCATCTGACTGTGCTAATTTGAGTTACATGCCTCCCATGAAGCAAGGTCATCTTGACAATGTCATGCAAGAGAGGAGAGGGCCATGTGTACTGCTGTGTATGTTGCACACTGCAAAGCTCAAGGATTCCCCACTTTGCTCTGCTGAAAGGGCTGATTCCCCAAATCAGAATAAATCCTGAGAGATACCAGGGTCATCACTTGTCAGAAAAGTTGTAGAGGGCAGTGGCTTACATTGGAAGCCTTTCAACTCTGACAGAGTCTTCTCAGAGTTAGGTTCTGTGGTCTTCTGTGTGTGCTGATTATGGCATAAGTTACAATCACAATAAACAAGCAAAGTACAAAAAATGTTTTCCAGTTCCTGCCAACCGATTTGATCCTTGACATTCAAAGGAAAGTTTGTTCCTTCAGACAAATGGGAACAGACACAAACATTGAAATACATTAAGTTATTTAAAACTCTCTTCTTTAATTAAATTCTCATCTAAAGATCAAATGACTTTATTATATATTTTGCAAGGACTTGTCTTTTAGAGCACTTGCAGATTAGTTAGTGATTCTGTGGGTGTCTATTTCTTATAAATATGTTTAGACATTTTTCTCCTTCAGAAGAGTCTGCCTCTGAAAGAAGCATTTGCGGTGTTTTTAATGATCCTGGGACACTACTTTCCATAAGCTGACATAGGCAGAGCTCATGCAATGCCTATAAAACATCACAGGGTTCATTTTTAAGACCTTTGCCCAGTTATACAGATAAAGGAATTGTCAGGAAGCCCAGGTTTGTCTCGAGACAAGCAAGATTTAAGCAAATCCACAGATCAAAGAGAGGACGAAGAAAGAAAACTGGCTGAGTGAGGTTCTACTTAGAACCACCCACCTCTGAATAACACCAACTTTTCCCCTTGGAAACCACTGGCTTTCCATGAAAGGATTTAAAAGAGATAATTAAAACTAAGTAGGCACTCTGGATTGCTGCACAGTATGGTTTTCCCTTGGTCTTAGGTGTTATTCTAACTTTATGATTCTCAAAGACCCTCATCCATGTTGAAGTGGGTCCTTTAAAAATTTTTGGAAAAATCTAAAATCTTAAGATCCATCTGTATGTGTATATGTGCACATATACACACACAAACCTTGTATGTACAATATACTTATATACATTAGTGTGTATGTATATAGTTATATATAGAGAGAGACTATTAACAAATAAGAAAAGAAGTGATAATTACAAAATTCAGGACAATGGGGAGTCAGATTTGATAGAGAACAGTACAAAATTAGATGCAATGGTTCTTAAAGGTTTGTTTTTTTTTTCAAGTTTTTATTTTATATTGGAGTATAGCCAATTAGCAATGTTGTAATAGTTTCAGGTGGACAACAAAGGGACTCAGCCATACATATACAAGTATTCATTCTCCCTCAAACTTCCTTCCCATCCAGGCCACATTATATTGAGCTGAATTCTGATAAAGGTTTTCGATTATTCATTTTATTGCAATGTTTTTACAGTCTAACTATCTCTTTTTTCTTCTCCCAGTCTCTCTCCAGATACATGTATTAACTATTACTTAAAACTTTTCAGAAAGGAATAATAATTCATGACCAATTGTCATTTATCTAAGGAATGCATAAATGGTTCACTTCTAAGACATTCATTTATGCCAAAACCCACTATATTACTTAGTAAAGGATCAAAAAGATTAAAAATTTTAACAGTAAAAATAATTATCTCAACTGATGCTGAAATAGGAATTATCAAAGTCGGCCATTTCTAATAAAATGCTTAGTAAGCTTGAAAGAAATTTCCTTACTTTGACAAAACTATCAGAAAACTGCACTACTAAAACTAAACCCTATTTAGTGGTGAAACACAAGAGTCATTCCTACCAGAGCCTGGAATAAGAAAAGCAGCCCACCTCCGGCATTTTAATGCTTTGTACATAAAAAAGAGAAATAAATAAGGAATAGTAATGTTGGGGAAGAGAAAAACTGGTATCATCTGTAGACAAGATATGATCTATCTAGAAATTGGTAAGAAAATTGTGATATCATTCAGCAAGATGACTGATCAAAAAAAAAAACAACCTATAAAACAATAGCTTTTTAATACCTTATTAATATCCAATTTAAAATATTACAGAAAACACATTTTTATCATAGAGAAGCATGAAAACCTGAGAAACTGAAAGTGAAGTCACTCAGTCGTGTCCGACTCTTTGTGACCCCGTGGACTATAGTCTACCAGGCTCCTCTGTCCATGTGATTTTCCAAGCAATAGTCCTAGAGTGGGTTGCCATTTCCTTCTCCAGGGGATCTTCTTAATCCAGGGCTCGAACCTGGGTCTCCTGCATTGTAGACAGACGCTCTACCATCTGAGCCAGCAGGGAAGCCATAGAAACCTATATAAAAGCTTAAAAAATGTGTTGAAGGTGATTAAACTTAGAGACATAGTTTCTAAATTGGAGAAGGAAATGGCAATTCACTCCAGTATTCTTGCTTGGAGAATTCCATGGACAGAGGAGCCTGGTGGGGTACAGTCCACGGGGTCGCAAAGAGTCAGACACAACTGAGAAACCATCACTCACTTACTCACTCATGTTTCTAAATACAAATACACTATTTATTCAACCAACATTTATTAGGCACCTAGAGTATGCCTGACTTTTCTTCTACATACTAAAGATAACACAGGAAAAAAAATTTATTGCAATGGGGGAGTGAAGGATATTAATCATAGAATTGAAGAGAAATAGTATCCTTTTGTGATAAGTATTATGGAAGAAATATAAAGCAGCAAAAGAGGATTGGGAGGGTGGAGGCTGCTATTTAAATACAGCAGTCATCAAAGTCCTCATTGGAGAAGTTGTATTTTAGCAAAAAAAGAGAATGCAGGCCAGGGAACAGCAAACACAAGAGCCCTGAGTGGACTCAAGCCTTGTCATGTGAGCTAGAGGGAATGAGCATTAGGATGGAAGAGGTGAGGGACTGGGGCCGGGGTGTATGGAGCCAGGCAGACTGTTCTAAGAACTTGATTTCACAGTGGGAAGGCTGAAGACACTCTTGTCTTCTCTTTCTGATAGTCTGCTATTAATAAATAGAAAAACAACTTATTTCTGTATATTAACCTTGTACCCTGCAATTTTACCGAACTCATTTATTTGTTCTGATGGTTTATAATGAAGAGTTTAGACTTTTCTATACATATTATCTTTCCTTTTGCAGCTAGTGACAGTTTTATTTCTTCCCTTCCAATTCAGATGCCTTTTCTTTCTTTTTCTTGTCTGATTATTGTGGCTGGAACTTCCAATATTATGGTTTGTTTTTTTTTTTTAATGAAAATGCAAGGTAGAGAATTTTCCTTTTTAAAATTTAAGATCTATATGAGTAATGTCAAAAATTCATTTAGTGATTTTAATTTATGTAGTTTTATTCTTTTAAAATTTGCTTAATATTGCCTAAATTGCTAATTTGGTGGCTATATTATTTTTGAATACTAGCATTGCTTTCTTAATAGCAATGTTTCATCTTCTTACTTGATACAAATTCTATCCTTCTGACAAATGTATAAAGTGTGCCTGTTATTAACACCTGTGGAATTCCTGAAATTCCATGTGACATTACTGGAAGCATCATGATACGGTGGGTGGAAGTGTCCTAAATTAGAATGCTCATGTTAAGCATACATGAGCTTAAATAAACAAGGCAATATAAACAAGGCAATATAAGGATGGCCCTGCAAACCCAATGTCATGTGAAATCAGTTTAGTAAAACAAGAATGTGTGTAACAAATATCATGACATGAATGAAATTGGTTAAAGTTTAAAAAGATTGTTTGTGATTACAGCTGTAAGCTTCAGTTACCAGAATTTATCCCCTTTCCCTGAAAATTTGCTATGTTTTCATGCGTTAGTTTTCCTTTATGGAAAAAGAGCAATATTAGAAGAAAAAGCATCATATTCACCTCAGTAGAAGAACAATAAAACATTTTAAATTTAGGAAATAAACTTGGTTGTATAGTTTCATAATAAATGAATAGGACTTCCCTGGTGGTCCAGCTGTTAAGACTCTGAGCTTCCAATGCAGAGGACTTGGGTTTGATCCCTGGTCAAGGAACTAAGAGCCTGTACAGTATGCAGTAATGTGGCAAAGGAAAAAAAAAAAAAAAGTGTCAATAGGTTAACATTCGTTAATGTGGTGTGTTCTCTGTACTGCTGGCACACATATGAGAAATATGTAAATGATGAAAGTCTCATTACAATTTTAGTGTTTGAGAAGAAGACATGTTATTTTGGTATGTATCATACATACTTGAAAGGATCACTGAAAATTGTGAATGCAGGAATAAATTTATGGTGCTGTGCATGCTTGAGAGCTAAGTTGTTTCAGTCAGTTCCAACTCTTTGCCACTCTGTGACTGTAACCTGCCAAGCTCCTCTGTCCATGGGATTCTCCAGGCACAAATACTGGAGTAGGTTGCCATTTCCTCCTCCAGGGGATCTTCCCAACCCAGGGATCGAACCCACATCTCTTGTCTCCTACATTGGCAGGCAGAATCTTTACCACCAGTGCCACCATTGTTTAAAGGAATATCTTTAGTTACCTTTCACAAAAGAAATATCTATTGCATACCTGCCATGTGCCCACAAATTCTGTGCATTCAAATGTATGCACTCCGAGGGAGAACTTTTAAAAGAAATGCTTTCTTTTCTTCAACAAGTTTGTGAAGTGAGCGCAAGGAAGGAGCTGGATCTATTGTTACCTTGTCTGCATTCTCAGAGGCTTTTCAAAGAAGGCTTCTCTCTGCTCTGAGTGAGCTTCTAGGGTTCACATCTGCATTTTCTGGATTCTAACAAGGCCCTTGAATGCAAATCAGTGTGAATCACTCTAAGGTTTACAGAAGTCCTGGAAGTGCTGGACTTGTTTAGACTCTGGGAGGTTGCTCTTCAACATCTCCTCAGGAATTTCCATGCAAAATTTTGACTCTTGGCATTTTTACTGTGAATATTCAAATTAATGTGTATGCCTTCCCCATTTCATGAGTCTAATCAGCATGACTGATCCACGACTATACTGAAATTCTATCTCCAGGATCGGAAAAGAAATAACCTGCCATTGTTAACAATAACGACCAGTTTTTAGTGAGAATTCATTATGTTCAGGGGCTTTTCAGGTGGCACTATGCAGGTTCAGTCCCTGGGACGGGAAGATACCCTGGAGAAGGAAATGGTAACCCACTCTAGTATTCCTCCCTGGAGAATCCTATGGGCAGAGGAGTCTGGTGGGCTACAGTCCATGGGGTCGCAGAGTCGGACACCACCAAGCAACTGAGCACCACCACTTTGTGCGCCAGACACTGCTCTGAGACTTAGGTAAATTCATTTATTCAACCGTCTCAAGCAGATTATCATCAAAATATTCTTTGTGATTCAAGGTATTTTAAACAAAGGATAAAAA
Source organism: Madoqua kirkii (assembly GCA_006408675.1). Taxonomy (NCBI): domain Eukaryota; kingdom Metazoa; phylum Chordata; class Mammalia; order Artiodactyla; family Bovidae; genus Madoqua; species Madoqua kirkii. The sequence goes on along the minus strand of SJYC01144826.1, from coordinate 2,628 downwards.
TAGACCCCATAGACAGTTAAAGGAAAAATCGTAAAAGACACCAATTGATAAATATTCAAGTGACATGAGTTGAAAATTCACAGAAGAAAAGCAATATGGAATGGTTAATAAACACAAAGGTAGATCTTTCATAAATAATTAAAGGAATTCAAATTTGTATAACCACAAGTTACCATTTCTATCATAAAATGAACACAATTAGAAAATCATTAACAGTACTGATAAAGGTACAGTTGACCCAAACACCAATGGTAGAGATGTAATTGTTTCAACAATATGTATACTCATATTTTGTTTTTAGCTATTAAGCATTTAATTATAATCAATGAATTTATTTTAAAGTGACCTTGGTATTTAATAGAGGAAATATTAAAATCTTTGGAAAAAGTATGAACCGTATTGAACCATATGTGTAAATAAACACACAGTGGATCAAGATTTTAATTATTTTAAAAAATCTTTAAAGTTAGTAAGATGAAAGACAGGGAAATACTTCAATGATACACACAATACAAATTGTAAAGGTAAAAATTAATACTTTGACTATAAATTTTTGAAAACCTTTATAACAAAAAGCAGCACATGTAAAATTTGAAAGATAGACTGGAAAAAGCTATATCAGTCAAAGAACTGATCTATATTTAGAACTATAAATAATTCATATACAGCTGTTGATAGACACATAGTTATAGGAAAAATAGAAAATTAAAGAAAAATGGTCCAAGGATATAAACAAGAAATTCACAGAAGAAAAATCTAGAAAGACAAAAATATGAAAAGACGTTCAACATTAAGAGTAATCAGAATTCTTTCAGAATTTGATGGATTAGGGGAACAAAAGTTAAACAAGAATCCAGGAAATTAAAGCAACACTTTGCTCAGACATTTAACATGCTGTATTCTAAGTAGGATATAAATGGTATAACCTCTGGTTTCTTAGTTAAATACTGGCCCATTAAGGACTCTTTAATGCAGAACAACCAGTGTACCACAAATGGTCCACAAATGTACTGAGATGCAGTTCCTCTTTGTTATCCAGAAAACCAGGCAGGGCCTAGGCAGTCAGTGCCCCACTCACCCACCAGACAGTCTCACCCATTCATCCAGTGTGTTGTGCAACTGTTACCATTTCTATGTATCCCACCCATAATATATAAAAAATGTCAGGAAGTATCTTCAACCCACTCCAGTGTTCTTGCCTGGAGAATCCCAGGGACGGGGGGGCCTGGTGGACTGCTGTCTCTGGGGTCACACAGAGTTGGACATGACTGAAACGACTTAGCAGCAGCAACAGCAAGTATCTATTTGATGATTTCCAAGAGGCTTAGATTTTGCACATATTTTCTTACCATAGAAACAAAAATCAATAGTAAGCCTGTGTTAAAAATTTTAAAAATACCTTCCTTAAAAACAAAAGCAAACAAACAAAAAATCAATGATAATAACAAAACTTAACTTCTTGGAAATTCAGTAGTATCCTTCCAAATAACCCCTATGTCAATGATGTAATAAGAACTGAACAGTCAAAAGACCTAAAGAAGAAATTACTTCATAGACATACTCAGGGGACTTCCCTGGTGGTCCGGGGCAGGGAGCATCGGCTGGATCCCTGGTCAGGGAACAAAGATCTCACATGGTGTGTGGTGTGGTTTAAAAAAATTTTTTTTAACACTTAGAGAATATAGTCAAAACTAAAATCAGAAAGAAATGCATAGTCTTGGAAGTTTTTATGAAGTAGAAGCCTCCTTCTTGATTATGAAAAGCTTTCTGCTAGTTGATCAATTTTATGACATCACAGACCTTCTACAGAAGCAGGATCTGTTTTATATTTTCTGGTAGAGTTGTCTGCAAGAATTTATATTTTGAGATACAAGTTATTTTTATAATAAAAGATATAAGAGGTGGGCTGTAATCCTGCCTCTAACCCTAGGACTGCTTAAGAAAAATTTCATCCTCAGTCAACCTTTTTGCAGTATCAACTCAAGGAGTATATCTGTCCCAGAGAGGTCTCTAGACATGTCACTCCTGGTTGTCAGGATTGTGTGTTTTGTCATCTGTGATTTGCTGTCAGTTGCATGAATTGGGCACTTAACCACCCAAGTGTGGCACAACTAGCAAGATGTTTATACTGATGAACCCCAGGTCTGGGTGTTACCTATGCTGATGGCATTTGCATTCAAGTCGGTGGTCCGTCAGTGCTCAGTTCTCAAGTTCAATATGAATTTGTGTTTGGAGGTTGGAGGTCTTGTCTGGGTGTCTAGTGAAGCTGTAGCTTCTCTGCTAAAGCCAGGAGTAGTTTGTGCTGGATAAGCCTACTGTGTAAATTGGAATGAGTCTAGCCTGAAATCCACAAATGCTGCCTTTAATTTAGTTCAGTTGAATTGCTCACTCGTGTCCAATTCTTTGAGACCCCATAGACTGTAGCATGCCAGGACTCCCTGTCTGTCACCAACTCCTGGAATTTACTCAAGTTCATGTCCATTGCAGAGAAGGCAGTGGCACACCATTCCAGTACTCTTGCTTGGAAAATCCCATGGATGGGCTACACAGTCCATGGGGTCTCTAAGAGTCGGACAGGACTGAGCGACTTCACTTTCACTTTCCACTTTCATGCATTGGAGAAGGAAA
>SJYC01144825.1:0-45206 GCA_006408675.1 Madoqua kirkii | reverse complement strand
GATGTCAGATGTCAAACTGGCCTGCTGGGTGGTGGCTGGGGACAGGCCAGCTGCCGGCATCCATCCCACTTGTTTTAGCAGCAGAATTAGGACATGGCCCTCCCCCTGGCCCTCTGAGGTCTAGGTTTGCCCTCCCAGATGCCCTCTGGCCTCAACCTGTTGTGTGGTCTCTGAACAAGGGTCCAGCTGAGTGAGGCCAGTGCTTCTTTGCAAAGAACCAGCACTTTCTCCACTCCCTTGGGAAAGTAAGAACGGACACGGACATGGGACTGTGTCATGGGAAGTCAGCCCGCTATGGGGACACCCAGACTTGCACAAAGGATAAAAATTCCCTTTAAACACTCAGTTCTTCTTTTTTCAAAAAGATATATTTTATTTATTTTTAATTTTGTTCAAGGTTCTGGCTTTATATTTGTTCATTTAGGGCTGCACTGGGTCTTCGTTCCTGCACTAGGGCTTTTCTCTAGCTGCGGTGAGTGTGGGCTACTCTGTAGTTGCAGGGTGCAGGCTTCTCTTGTTGAGCACAGGCTCTGGGCACCTGGGCTTCAGTAGCTGTGGAGCTCTAGAACGTAGGCTCAATAGCTGTGGCACATGGGATTAGTTGCTGCACAGCAGGTGAACTCTTCCCAGAGCAAGGTCAAACCCATGGTCCCTGCATTGTCAGGCAGAATCTTAACCACTGGAGAAAGCCTCAGTTTTTCTTGTAACCTTTAAATGAGATTGAATTTGCAACCACAGTCACACACACGCACACCCACAAAAGTTAGTCTGTCGCTTGTCAGGAAGCCAGCTGCTTAAGGAACATTAGATGAGAGATGATGACGTTTGACCTGACTTTGTGGGGCCCGTGCACGTCTATCTGCCTTCTCTGCCTTTTCTTCCTTTTCTAGCCAGTATGAATTGATGAAAATACATCCAGTGGGAATACTCCTGTTTGTCTGGAACTATTCAAGGTGCTATGTGACAGAATAAAAGAAGCCTGGTCCCTGCCTTGGGGAGCCTTGAACTTGGAGACAGACAAGCAAGTGATAAGGCAGTCAGCCCTCCAGTGTTGGAGGTGAGAAAGCTCTCTACCTTGTGAGCTAATTTGCAAATTAGCTCATTCTTCTTGTGGTTTTGTTTTAGAGGGTTTTCTTAAGTTCACTTGATGAGCTCAGTCTATTTCTTTTCTGTGGGTTTGTTTGTGAAATTGATTAATGCTGGTTTGCTTCATTTGGAGCTTCCTTGGTGGCTCAGATGGTAAAGAATCTGCCTGCAATGCTGGAGATGTGGGTTTGATCCCTGGATCAGGAAGATCCCCTGGAGGAGGGCCTGGCAACCCACTCCAGTATTCTTGACTGGAGAATCCCATGGACAGAGGATCCTGGTGGGCTACAGTCCATGGGGTCACAAAGAGTCGGACATGACTGAGCAGCTAACACACTTGCTTCATTTGAGGGAATAGACCTAGAAAGGCACAGTCTAGACCCTGTATTGCTGGCTGTGCTGTGTGTTGGCTGCTGAGGCCAGGAAGTTCCGTGGACGGTCAAGGGGACACATCACAGGTGCAGGGAAGGATCCTCAGCTCTGAATGCTGGGCTGAGTGCTACCGTACAGACAGAGGCTCTGACTTCAATGAGCTTAACATGTTCTAGGGAGGACCTTCGCCCTAACCTTATTCCTGGCATACACAAAGCAGAAAGGAACTGTTTCTGGTGAGAGACAATGAGCGAGGTTTTATGAAGTGATTAGCAGATCAATTCGTGCTGAGCAACACACAGAAGGTTCTAGGGGGCTTAGGGGGTGAACAGATCCACAGATGGAGCTGAAAGGGTTGGGAAGATTGGTTTGTCAGCTTCTGTTGACCTTGGTATGAACCTGGGCCATGTGTTTATACTTTCCCACTTTGAGCCTGCAGTTCTCTTGCAAGAAAGGTATTTAGAAAATTCTATTTCCAGAAGCCTATTTGGAGACACAAGTTTGGCAGCTGGCAAGATAATGAACCCATTTCCATAGAATAAATCCCATTACTATTAATATTAAGCAGCCACAGAATGATTCATGAAGCTCCTTTCAAAATTCAGAAAATATTTAATCAAAAAGAGGGGGAGGAGAGAGAATAAATAGAAATCATGTCAGAAGTTGATTATCCTTGGCTTTCTTTTAAGAACCAGTTCAGCTGTATCTCAGGCTGACTGGTGCTGAGATCAAGTGAATGGATTTATTTTACTACATAAAACTTTGCGTTGGGCTGATAGAAATCTGACAAAAGATTCTAAACATCCAGGGAACTGATGGTTTTTTGCTGATCAAGTGACTGCCCTAAAGTTTGTAAGTTCTGTGCTTGGGGTTTTTTTTGATCTGTGGATTTTGCTTCTCTCTCTCTCTCCTTCCATCATGTTCCTCATTTCTTCCACCTTCTGTTTTCAACATGGAAATAGATATTCCATGTGCTCTAGGAGAGATGCTCTTAAGGGCACAGGTTAGTTCCTTGACATCTTTCAACCATTGACCCTCTCTTTTAGTCTTTTTTGGTACCAAAAAAATAAAGACTTCACACATCACCTTCACAAAGCTGGAGTTTCTTTCAAGGAATTCTTGGTCCAGCATCACCAATAAAAGTCTTTCTTTGGCCATCTGCCGGCTTCCCTGTCTCTCCCAATCTTTCTCCTCAGGGGGTGCACTTGTGCTGTCTCTCCTGTCCTGGGATCACGCATGGCCTGTTGAGACCATTCTCAGCCTCCTGCATTTTACAGCAGCTCCCATTGCTATTTTTGACATTCTCCTGCAGTCCTGCATACCCTCCACAGGCATGTGATCCAAGAAGTTCCTCCTATATTTAATTTGAGTCTCCATCCACACCGGTTTGATTGCCCTAGTTTTCAGTGATGGTTCTTAGACTTTATGTCTTGTTATGCCTCTCTGCACCTGGGAAGGCCCTCTCACTTTCCTTCCCAAAGAACATTCCCTTCATTCCCTTTCCTCCTGCTCACCCACCTCACATGTCACTCCTTGACCACCTGCTTTCTTGAGGCTCCTCTGTTTCTGTTGCCTTTATTCAGAAATCCATCCATATGAATCCTTTGTCACTGGATTCCTTGATAGTGTTTTCAGTTCTTTAGCACAAAAGGTCAAAGGAATTCTTCTGGCAAAGACAGAACTCTCTCTAAAGGGGAAAGATTTGAGGGGCCCAAGGTATTCAGTGTGCATTCTCAGTTGTGTCCTACATTTTTGCAGCTCCATGGACTGTAGCCCACCAGGCTCCTCTGTCCATGGGATTCTCTAGGCAAGAATATTGGAGTGGGTTGCCATTTCCTTCTCCAGGGGATCTTCCTGACCCAGGGATCAAACCCAGGTCTCTTGGCAGGTGGGTTCTTTACCATTGGGCCACCTGGGAAGCCCAAGGATAGATTACCAGCAGGAAAGTGCATATTTTCCAGCTTATGTGGTGATCAGACTCGAAGTCCTGGAGATCACTTCTTCGTGGAAAGGGTTACCCATCCTTATCCACACAGAGCTGGAAGAAGACAGCATCTTCCAAGCTTCCTTATATATTTCATAGCAATTTGAGTTTTCCATCTTGGCACATCTTTTCAGTCAGTGGGGCTTGAAAAGGGAAATGGAGTGAGTTTGTGTGTGTGAGAGAGACATAGAGATTCAGCAGCAGAAGCCAGGCCAGATGGCATCTGTCTTGCAGGAGCACCTCCTCTGTCACCCTCAGCTGCACAGGGAGATGCCAATCTTCCAGCCACTGGTCAGCTCCCTCACTCTCAGAATCAATTCAGAAGTAATAAGACAAGAATTTCTATGTCTCTCATGAAGGAAAATAAAGGTTCATTTTCCTCCCAAATCCTGAGAGCTTTGCTTTCCTGAATCTAGTTCTATGAGAAGAGTATGGGGCTGTGTTGTGGCTGAGAGAGATGCCTCCACGAAAGGAGGCTGATGAGATGCCTCATCACAAAGCAAGCTGATGCCTCAGAGAATCTGCTTTGCCTTCTGGAGGGACTGATAACCAGCATCAAGCTTGTTGGCCAGGAAGGGCCTGGGTCCTCAGCACACACAGGCTTCAGGCTTGGCGGGGGGGATCAGGTCACGGCTGTTATCAGCCACGTCACCCAAAGGTGACTGCCCGTGGCCCTTGAGTGCTCTTGGCTACCAGCAAGACCACGAGAACCTGCTGAGATGGCCGTGCATGGCAGTCCTCCCCTGGAAATATTATAATGTGTGGGCAAACAAGTATCTCCACCAGCTATGTGAGTGCCAGGTGGCAGCATCTCAGATGCTGAGAAATAAAAGATTGAATTTCGTCTTCAGGAGAAGAGACTTCAGGCTAATTGCTCACTACTCCTGCCTCAGAGCTTTGTCCCTTTGCAGCTCTCACACAGCAGCGGTATAATGCAGCCACTTCCCCGAGTGCACACACTCAGTTAATAATGATTTACACTTCCTCTTCTGGCTGCCGTCAGAGCACCAGTGACAAATCTCCTTGCTTAAATCTGGTGGGATGCAACTTGTTATGGTTTGCTAAATACTCTTTCAAGCTGGTAGTAACAAGGTGATAAGCCCAAGCTCATCTGATGGAAATTTTTTCTGATGGTGTTGACACCACACTGTCTAAACCCGTGCAATTTTCCAAAGGTACTTTGGAGCTTATTGTTGTTGTTCAGTCTTGTCTGACTCTTTGAGACCCCATGGACTGCAGCATGCCAGGCTTCCCTGTCCTTCACTATCTCGCAGAATTTGTTCAGACTTGTGTCCATTGAGTCTGTGATGCCATCCAACCGTCTCATCCTCTGTTTCTCCTTCTCCTGTTCTTAATCTTTCCTAGCATTACGGACTTTGCCAGTGAGTCAGCTCTTCACACCAGGTGGCCAAAGTACTGGAACTCTAGCTTCAGCATCAGTCCTTCCAATAAGCATTCAACATTGATTTCCTTTATGGTTGTCTGGTTGATCTTCTTGCTGTCCAAAAGACTCTCAAGAGTCTTCTCATGCAGTCATGTCTGACTCTGTGTGATCCCATGGACTGTAGCCTACTAGGCTTCTCTGTCCATAGGATCTTCCAGGCAAGAGTACTGGAGTGGGTTGCCATTTCCTTCTCCAATGCATGAAAGTGAAAAGTGAAAGTGAAGTCACGGAGCCCCCCAAAATTAAGTCTGACACTATTTCCACTGTTTCCCATTTATTTTCCATGAAGTGATGGAACCAGATGTCATGATCTTAGTTTTCTGAATGTTGAGCTTTAAGCCAACTTTTTCACTCTCCTCTTTCAGTTTCATCAACAGGCTTTTACTCCCATCTGAGGCCAAGGGCAGCAGCCAGGAGGAGCTACCCCATGCCCGAGGTCAGGGGCAGCAACAGAGTGGAGCAACCCCACATCCAAGGAGTGGTGGTTGCACAGTCGCAGGAGGGCCAAGAGAAGCTACTCCACATTAAAGGTCAGGAGGAGCGGCAGTGAGGAGATACCCTTCATCCAAGCTAAGGAGCAGTGGCTACACTTTGCTGGAGTAGCCGTGAAGAGATACCCCACATCCAAGGTAAGAGAAAACCAAGTAAGATGGTAGGTGTGGTGAGAGGGCATCAGAGGGCAGACACACTGAGACCATAATCACAGAAAACTAGTCAATCTAATCACACTAGGACTACAGCCTTGTATAACTCTCTAAAACTAAGCCATGCCATGTGGGGCCACCCAAGACGGGTGGGTCATGGTGGAGAGGTCTGACAAAATGTGGTCCACTGGAGAAGGGAATGGCAAAACGCTTCGGTATTCTTGCCTTGAGAACCCCAGGAACAGTATGAAAAGGAAAAATGATAGGATACTGAAAGGGGAACTCCCTGGGTTGGTAGGTGCCCAATATGCTACTGGAGATCAGTGGAGAAATAACTCCAGAAAGAATGAAGGGATGGAGCCAAAGCAAAAACAACACCCAGTTGTGGATGTGACTGGTGATAGAAGCAAGGTCCAATGCTGTAAGGAGCAATACTGCATAGGAACCTGGAATGTCAGGTCCATGAATCAAGGCAAATTGGAAGTGGTCAAATAGGAGATGGCAAGAGTAGTATTCTTGCCTTGAGAACCCCAGGAACAGTATGAAAAGGAAAAATGATAGGATACTGAAAGGGGAACTCCCTGGGTTGGTAGGTGCCCAATATGCTACTGGAGATCAGTGGAGAAATAACTCCAGAAAGAATGAAGGGATGGAGCCAAAGCAAAAACAACACCCAGCTGTGGATGTGACTGGTGATAGAAGCAAGGTCCAATGCTGTAAGGAGCAATACTGCATAGGAACCTGGAATGTCAGGTCCATGAATCAAGGCAAATTGGAAGTGGTCAAATAGGAGATGGCAAGAGTAAACAATGACATTCTAGGAATCAGTGAACTAAAATGGACTGGAATGTGTGGACTTAACTCAGATGATCATTGTATCTACTACTGTGGGCAGGAATCCTTTAGAAGAAATGGAGTAGCCATCATGGTCAACAAAAGAGTCTGAAATGCAGTACTTGGATGCAACCTCAAAAAACGACAGAATGATCTGTGTTCGTTTCCAAGGCAAATCATTCAATATCACACTAATCCAAGTCTATACCCCAACCAAAGCAGAAGTTGAATGGTTCTATGAAGACCTATAAGACCTTTTAGAACTAACACCCAAAAAAGATGTCCTTTTCATTATAGGGGACAGGAATACAAAAGTAGGAAGTCAAGAAACACCTGGAGTAACAGGCAAATTTGGCCTTAGAATACAGGTCTATGGGTAAGACAGGTTAAATTAGAAGGAAAAGTTACACATAGAGAGTAAGTAATCCACGTGCAATGTGCCAAGCTACATTCCCTCATGAAAAATAAAAAAGATTTTTCACTACTTTTCTCTGTAGATTAATATATAACATAGAACTACATGAGATCCTATTTAAGACTGAATTATAGATTCAATGATCTCTCCCAGGCCCTGATGAATATAATTCTCTTCCCCTAAACAAGCTATTTTATTATTAACAGTAGGATAGTATTAACCCAACTAGACACATGGGTGTTAGTGATGTGCTCCTATGGGACAGGTCAAATATAGAAAGAAAAGTAGACTTTGAAATCACCCTCCATAATCAGTATGAAATGGAATAGCATTTTCAAACTTGAGTAATATTTAATATTTTTAAAATTTTAGTAAATTCTTTATTGTGATAAAACATTGCATAAAATTTAACATTTTAACCATTTTGAAGTGTAAAATTCAAAGGCATCAATTGTATTCACAATTTTGTACAACCACCATCACTATCTATTTATAAAATCCCAAATGGAAACTCAGAAATCACTGGGCAATAATTTCCTCTATTCCTCCCTCCAACCAGGTCCTAGTGATCTGTAACCTCTATGAATATGCCTGTTCTAGATATTTCATAGAAGTAGCATATACAGAATTAGTCCCTTGTGTCTGTCTTGTTTCACTTAGATAAGATTTTCAAGGTTTATTCATGTTGCAGCCGTGTCAGAAAGTCATTCCTTTTATGACTAAACAATATTCCATTGTATGTATGAACTACGTTTTGCTTCACTTGTCAGTGAACATTTGAGTTATTTTTACGTTTGAGCTATTGCAAATAATGCTGCTATAAACATTCAGAAAATGAAGATCATGGCATCTGGTCCCATCACTTCATGGGATATAGATGGGGAAACAGTGGAAACAGTGTCAGACTTGATTTTGGGGGGCTCCAAAATCACTGCAGATGGTGACTGTAGCCATGAAATTAAAAGATACTTACTCCTTGGAAGAAAAGTTATGACCAACCTAGATAGTATATTCAAAAGCAGAGACATTACTTTGTCGACTAAGGTTCATCTAGTCAAGGCTATGGTTTTTCCTATGGTCATGTATGGATGTGAGAGTTGGACTGTGAAGAAAGCTGAGCACCAAAGAATTGATGCTTTTGAACTGTGGTGTTGGAGAAGACGCTTGAGAGTCCCTTGGACTGCAAGGAGATCCAACCAGTACATTCTGAGGGAGATAAGCCCTGGGATTTCTTTGAAAGGAATGATGCTAAAGCTGAAACTCAATACTTTGGCCACCTCATGTGAAGAGTTGACTCACTGGAAAAGACTCTGATGCTGGGAGGGATTGGGAGCAGGAGGAGAAGGGGACGACAGAGGATGAGATGACTAGATGGCATCACGGACTCGATGAACGTGAGTCTGAATGAACTCCAGGAGATGGTGATGGACAGGGAGGCCTGGTGTGCTGTGATTCATGGGGTCACAAAAAGTCGGACATGACTGAGCAACTGAACTGAACTGAACTGAAACAATAAAATATATATTTCATTCCCTGTTTTTAATTCTTTAAAATACATACCTAGGACTGAAGCTTCTGGTCATGTAGTAATTCTCTACTTAACCCTTTGATGAACTGTCAACCTGTTTTCCACAGCAGCTGCCCTGTTTTACATTTTCACCATCATTTATAGGGTTCCAATTTCTTCAAACTTTGCCAATGCTTGTCACTTTCCATTTTTTAAGATTATAACTATCTTAGGAGATATGAAGTGGCCCCTTACATACTGTGGTTTTGATTTGTATTTACTTAGTGACTACAGATACTGAGTATTTGTTCATGTGCTTATAAGATATCTATATATCTTTGGGAAAAAGTCTATTTCAATCTTTTGTCCTCTTTGGTGAATTTTCAATTTCAGTTATTATATTTTGAGCTCCAGCTTTTTTGCTTGCTCTTCTCTATAGTTTCTTTTTGTTGACATTTTCATTTTGTTCATAGATTGCTTTCCATTTTCTAAGTGTTTATGTGATCATGTTTTCTGGAGACCTTTGGGCTAAAGATAGTTTCTTTTTTAATATAAATTTATTTATTTTAATTGGAGGTGAGTTACTTTACAATATTGTATTGGTTTTGCCATATATCAACATGACCTGTGGCAGATAGTTCTTTTAAAATCTTTGACTAGTAAGTCCAGTGATTGGACTTCCTCTGGGATGGTTCACTTCAGTTTAGTTCAGTCGCTCAGTCATATCCGATTCTTTGTGACTCCATGGACTGCAGCACATCAAGCTTTCCTGTTCATCACCAAGTCCTGGAGCTTGCTTGAACTCATGTCCATCGAGTTGGTAACCATCTCATACTTTGTTATCCCTTTCTCCTCCTGCCTTTACTCTTTCCCAGCATCAGGGTCTTTCAGTTCTTCGTATCAAGTGGCCAAAGTATTGGAGCTTCAGTTTCAGCATCAGTCCTTCCAGTGAATATTCAAGACTGATTTCCTTTAGGATTGACTGGTTTGATCTCCTCACAGTCCAAAGGACTCTTGAGTCTCCAACACGCAGTTCTAAAGCATCAATTCTTGTGTGCTCAGGTTTCTTTATGGTCCAACTCTCATATTCATACATGACTACTGGAAAAAGTATACTTTGACTAGATGGAACTTTGTTGGCAAAGTAATGTCTCTACTTTTTAATACATTGTCTAGGTTGGTCAACGCTTTTCTTTCAAGGAGCAAGCATCTTTTAATTTCACGGCTATAGTCACCATCTGTCTGGGATGGTTGCTGTCCATTTATTATGTTATTTTGTGTGAGTGATACATTCCTGTTTCTCTGTATGCCTTGAATTTTTTGTTGATATTTGGAATTTTGAGCATTATAATGTGGGTCTTCTCCTTCCCCAGGGTTTGCCCATTTGTGATTGCTGAAAGTTGTCTAGATAATTCATTTAGTGACTTTTCCAAAGTGTTTAGGAAAGATGTATTCCTTGCTTGTGGTCTGAAGTCTGTTCCTTTGGGTTGTGTTAAGCTGAAATATTGACAGAGGTTTCTTTGGATGCCAAGGATTAAAACCAATAACAACACCCCTTCCAGTCTTGGAATATCGTTCCTTGCTGAATTATTCCTTCAAATGCTGGCCAGTTTTGCCTTGAGCTTAGACATCTGTGAGAGGTAAAAATTAGGGTTCTCTCAGTGTTTCCTGAGCATGTGCCTTGTTTTGCCTATGCACATGGCTTCCTAAATTCCTCTGAGTACACCGGTGCTTTTGAATTTCTTAAATCCTTAGTGCACTTCTCCCAGCTTTTCTTCTTGAGGACATAAGTAGTCATTGTTTGCTCTCAACATTTTATCCCTGGTCATTGTGTGTCGTTGATCACTTTCCACTACTTTTCTATCCCAGATGGCTTCCAGAGCTGAACACCTTGCTTCGGTCCATCAGGCAGCCTCGAGCAGACACAGATCTATAAGAGAGATCATCTGGGAAGAGATCTGGGAAGAGAGATCATCACCTTTAAAATCAAGCAAGAACACTGAAGTGGGTTGCCGTTTCCTTCTCCAGTGCATAAAAGTGAAAAGTGAAAGTGAAGTTGTTCAGTCGTGTCTGACTCTTCACAACCCCATGGAGTGCAGCCCAGTGGGCTCCTCCATCCATGGGACTTTTCAGGCAAGGGTACTGGAGTGGGTTGCCATTGCCCTCTCCAAAGTTGTGTAATTTCAACTGGGAATGTGTGGCTCATAAAGCCTAATATTTACTATCTGAACCTTTACAGAAAAAGTTTGCAGACCCTATGTTAAAGTAAATGCTGTTTGTGGACCTTTTACAGTTTAATTGAAATGGTTTCCTTTTAATTATGCAATAATTTAATAATATTTTTAATTTTAATTAAGTAATAATTAAAATTATAATTCCATTTAATTATGTTACTTAAATATGTATTAACAAAGTTGCATATACCTTTTTGTACTTATTCATAAACGCATGAAACAAATTTATAAAGGAGATAAAAACCTAAAGAAATTGATGCATTAAAATTAACAAGTTGATTTAATGTAAGATTCTTTTGATGAGATAAAATTGGTGATGCTGGACTCGAGTTGAGAAATTTTTACCTCTTTTTAGTCCTTGATGACTTGATTTTTGATTGTGAAAATGATTTCATTATATCATGATTATTACCATTTTCATTTTTCCCATTTAACAATGAACTTGCTAGGTGAGCTAGCAAACATCCTTTACTCTGAAAAGCCAATCATCTCAATCATGCATCTTTTCTCAATTTCAGGTCTCTAGGGTCAGCACTCAGATGAAGTTTTCCATAAGGATTTATGTAGGAAGGGTTCTCAGGAGAATTGAAAAAGAGAATAGTGTACACCAGCTAAGAAAAGGAAAGAAATCAAGCAGGTGTCTGATTTCCATAGATTCCAGTCTCAGACTGCAGTGCAGGTTTTTTTTTAAATTAGCTTCGAGTGTCTGTGTTACTGTAAGTCATAGGGAGACTTGGTTTTTGCACATTTTTTTTTATTCCAATGACCATGCAATTTTATCAGTGCAGTGGGTGCAATGCCTGTTGGCCACTTGGCTCCCTCTTGGAGAAGATGCATCACTTGTCATCAAGTCTCTCTGTTCTTTTCTCATCAGTCCTTGGTGGTTCAAGTTACACATTTCTCAGACATACTCTGCGATTTCTGGTGTCAATATTTCCTGAATGCTTTCCTAGTCACTCCCTGATAGCTCAGTTGGTAAAGAATCCTCCTGCACTGCAGGGACCCTGGTTCAATTCCTGGGTTGGGAAGATCTGCTGGAGGAGGGAAGGCTACCCACTCCAGTATTGTTGGGCTTTCCTTGTGGTTCAGTTGGTAAAGAATCCGCCTGCAATATGGGAGACCTGGGTTTAATTCCTGGGTTGGGAATATCTCTAGAAAAGGGAAAGGCTACCCACTCCAGTATTCTGGCCTGGGAGAATTCCATGGGCCGTATAGCCCATGGGGTCGCAAAGAGTCAGACACGACTGAGCGACTTTCACTCCTTAGTTGCTCAGCTCACAAAGAACCTGCCTGCACGTGAGTTTGGGTAGGCTCCGGGAGTTGGTGATGGACAGGGAGGCCGATGTGCGGCAGCTCATGGGGTTACAAAGACTACCCACTCCAGTATTCTGGCCTGGGAGAATTCCATGGGCCGTATAGCCCATGGGGTCGCAAAGAGTCAGACACGACTGAGCGACTTTCACTCCTTAGTTGCTCAGCTCACAAAGAACCTGCCTGCACGTGAGTTTGGGTAGGCTCCGGGAGTTGGTGATGGACAGGGAGGCCTGACGTGCGGCAGCTCATGGGGTTACAAAGAGTCGGACACGAGAGCGACTGAACTGAAGTGAACTGCCAATGCAGGAGACGCAAGAGACACAGATTCGGTCCCTGGATTGGGAAGATCCCTTGGAGGAGGAAATGGCAACCCACTCCAATATTCTTGCCTGGAAAATCCTATGGATAGAGGAGACTGATGGGCTACAGTCCGTGGGGTCACAAGAGTTGGACATGACTGAGTGCACACACATACAATAATTCATGAAATAATTTAAGGAATTTATGTCTCACTCTGTGGTCGTGTCTTTAATTATGAATGATCTCTACTGTTTCTGTTCCTGTTATACCTGGTAGAATAAGTTAATGAGTTCAACAGTCAATGGAGCATGACTGTCTTTTGGATATGTGGCAGGGCAGGTCCAGGGCAGTGTGATACACTCCTCACCATGTATAAAATGGAGACTAGCGAGAACCTGCTGTAGAGCACAGGACACTCAGCTCAGTGCTCCATGGTGACCTGAATGGAAAGGAAATCCAGAAAAGAGGGGATGCACTAATACATATGGGACTTCCCAGGTGGTGCTGGTGGTAAAGAAACCACCTACCCTTGAAGGAGATGCAAGAGATGTGGATTCAATCCCTGGGTCAGGAAGATCCCCTGGAGGAGGCCATGGCAACCCTCTCTGGCAAGAGCCTGCAATCTCACGGACAGAGGAGCCTGGCAGGCTATAGTCCATGGGGTCGCACAGCATTGGACACAACTGAAACGGCATCATGCAAGCATGCATGTATACACACAGCTGATTCACTTTGCTGTACAGCAGAAACTAACACAACATTGTAAAGCAACTATACTCCAATACAAATTAAAAAAATAATTATTGCCCTAGATGATGATATGGTTCTAGTACATCTGTAAACACAAATCAAGCATAAGCTCTAGGGAAAATATTTGATGGAAATGCATTATTTAAACTATTATCTCAAAGTAAATAAATTAATTAAAAATATGATCAAGGACATTAAGACTCCTGACTATGTGCTGGTAGGTTGCTTAGACTCTACGGACAAGATCTGGAAGGCTAAGTGATGTTAGATTTGTAAATAAGTATGTGACTTGGTATTTAGGTTTTAACTGTCTCATGAGGCAGAATAACTGTGTCACACTTGTATGGCAGAGCCTCACTGAATAAGGTACAGGAGAGGTGCTGTCCTAAAAACTCTGGAACTGAGCTGAGATTGTTCAAGACAAAAGGAATTGTACACAAGCACTTGTACTAAAGGGCTTCCCACACGGCTCAGTGGTAAAGAATCCCCCTGTCAGTGCAGAGCACAGGTTTGATTGCTGGGTAGGGAAGATATTCTGAAGAAAGAAATGGTAACACACTCCAGTATTTTTGCCTGGAGAATCCCATGGACAGAGGAGCCTGGCAGGTTACAGTCCTCGGGTCACAAAGAGTTGGATATGACTGAGGTGACTTAGCACCCACGCACACATACAAAATGGCACTGGGCCATCTTGTAGTGCCAACAAGTAAGTTCAGGGGCCCAGAAGGGAACTGAAAGAGTCCTTAATAGCCAGAGCTTGAACCATTTGAGCAAGCATATGAAAAACTGGATTTTACTGGATTATAACTCAGTATAAAATAAATAGCCAGAAGGCCATACTGACATAAAAATGAATGAACAAATAAATGGGAAAAACTCTACAAATATCCTGTACAGAAGAATTCCAAATAATTTAAGAGTGACCTCCTTTTTATAGAAAAACAAGTGATTTTTGCGGTAGGTAGAACTTGACTCACACTAGCTTTTCCTTGTGATCAAACTTAGCTCCGTCAGTGTTAAGTCTTATTGACAGTATATACCCTTGATGCGAGGTGATGAAAATGACATTTTCCCTGCTGTGGTTTTCCTCCCCAGTCTAATCATGAGGAAACACAATCAGATAAAACTCAAACTGAAGGACAGTCTACAAAATACCTGACTTGTACTCTTCAAAACTGTCAAAGCTGTCAGAAGAACCGTGAGTATGGAGATGGGTCTAAGAAGGCACAACAGCTAAAGGTGCTATGGTTCCATGGATGGAATACAGGAACAGAAAAAGGACAGGAGGTGAAAAATAGGAACTCTTATAAAGTATGGAGTTTAAGCTAATAATGCTGTCTCATTGTTGGTTCGTTAGTTGTGACACATGTTCCGTGGTCATGTACATGTATTAATGTACCATATAATGTGCCACATACACAGAAATGTGTGATGTTAATTACTGGGGACACTGAGTGTAGGGGACACAGGGATCATACATGTGAAGAGATGATATGTGAATAATACATATTAGTTACAGTTGAGATTTTGAGGAGAGAGTCAATACATAAGACCCCTTTCCTTTTTTAACAAAACTTTTTATTTTGTATTGAAATATATCTGATTAACAATATTGTCATAGTTTCAGGTGGACAGCAGAGTGACTCTGCCATACATATACATGTATCCATTCTCCCCCAAACTCCCCTCCCATCCAGGCTGCCACATGAAATGAGAAGAGGAGTTTAGTTCAGAAGTAACCAAAAAATAGGCAGGAATGGGACAAACAGGGCCCCAAATACCAGCTTTATTACTGGTGCCCTCAGGATTGGAAAAAGTGGCTTGTGTGCAGTTGCCGCGAGCTTTCTACTACTTTGTCCCACAATTCACTTAACCTTCATGGTTACAGGCTTCTCTATGAGCTCCTGTACCTGGTGGGCATCAGCCAGAGCCAATAGCCCTGCAGGTAGGCAGGTAAGATAGGAATGTCCACAGGAGCTGAGCCACACACACCTGCTTCATTTGCCCAACGTGCGAGTTAAATACGTCCTACCCCTTCTTATGAGGAGAGGGAGAAGGAATGCAGGCGACCAGGAGCCTGCTCTAGGTCAAGTCCTTCCCAGTACTCCAGGGGAGCCAGGGAAAGGGAAGGCTCTGTCTCACAGTTACTACTGATACCCAGAAAGGGGAAGCTGGCAACTTCCCTGGTGGTCCAGTGGTTAAGAGTCCACCTTGCAATACTGGGGACACAAGTTTGATCCTTGGTCAGGGAACTAAGATCCCACATTACATGGAGCAACTAAGCCCTCATGCCGCAGCTAAGACCAGACACTGCTGCTGCTGCTAAGTCACATCAGTCGTGTCCGACTCTGTGCGACCCCAGAGACAGCAGCCCACTAGGTTCCCATCCCTGGGATTCTCCAGGCAAGAATAATGAAGTGGGTTGCCATTTCCTTCCCCAGTGCATGAAAGTGAAAAGTGAAAGTGAAGTTGCTCAGTCCTGTTCAACTCTTCGCTGCCTCATGGACTGTAGCCTACCAGGCTCTTCCATCTATGGGATTTCCCAGGCTAGAGTACTGGAGTGGGGTGCCATTGCCTTCTCCAGACCAGACGCAGCCACATAAATAAAAAATTTAAAAAAGAAGATGCAGATGGATAAGACAAATCAACTGCACAGGGTACCTCCTAGTCTCCTGCTGCTCCTGCCCTTTGCCATACGTCACAGGTCTATGAACTAAGCAGTTAATTGTGAAAGAGTTTCATGGATCAGTTGTGAAATTGTTTTGAGTTCCTGTGATTGCTTTAATTCTTTTACACTGATTTTGCAAAGTGATATAATTAGACTTTTGGAAAGTCACTAAAACCATGCTGTGTTCTAGTTCTTCTTTCAGACCTTGTAGGGGAGTATGTAACATTCCCCAGGCCCAGCTGAGTGGAGGTGACTAGTTGTCGAAGGGAAGGCAAGAGATGTAGAAGGTTCTGCACATTATTATGAAAAGCCAATATCCAGCAAAAGTTTTGCTCAGGGGCAAATTTTGAGAAAATTCGCTTTCAGCCTAAAAACTAGAGATTATTTTATAAAATTTTAAGTGATTTTTAACCAGAACATGTAAGGAAATAAGAAATATATTTTATTCATCTTCACAAAGAATCTTTCTGAGCTTTGCCTTTGGTTCTGCTTTTAAAGACTGTGACAAGTTTAAACATCTGAAATTTGGACAGACTGGGCTTCCCTGGTGTCTTAGCAGTAAAGAAATTGCTGGTCAGTGCAGAAGATTTGATTCCTGGGTTGAGAAGATCCTCTGGAGAGGGAAACGGCAAGCCACCCCAGGATTCCTGTTTGGGAAATCCTATGAATAGAGGAGCCTGGCAGGGCTGCAGTCCATGGAGTCCATGGAGTTGCAAAGATTTGAACATGACTGGGTAACTAAACAACAATAACAATTCAAATAAACAATAAAAATGTAATGATAATTCTGCAAGAAGGAATTTAAAAGAAAATAACTTTGGACATTCTACATAGATAAATAACAGGGAGATGGATTATTCCACCACTTGAAAATGTATGTATATAGTAGTTTAGAGGAAGAAGTGTTGAACCCAGAATATGATGTGCAAAGCAATTTTTTTCATCAGTATAATATTAAATAATTTTAGATTTACAGGAGATCTATAAAGATAAAAAGAGCTGCAATATATATTTTTCAGTCAGCTTCTCCTGTTGTGTTTTTCCCAATTTGCTGGGATATAGTTGACATGTAACACTGTGTTAGTATAGAATGTATAATGTGGTGATTCGATACATGTATATATTGCAAAATGTTAAGGTTAGTTAACACATTCTTCACTTCACATAATCACCATTTAATTGCTGTCATGGTGAGAACATTAAAGCAGTATTCCCACAGCAACTTCAAGTGTACAGAACAGTATCGTTGACTAACATCACCATGCTCTGCATTAGATCCCTGGAAATCATTCACCTTGTAAGTGCAAGTCTGGGCCCTTGAACATACCTCTCACCTTGTCCTCCACCCTACAGTCATTGGGAACCACCACTCTGCTCTTTGTTTCCGTGATTCAATGTTTTTACATTCCACCTATGAGTGATATCATACGTATTTGTGTTTGCCTGATTTATTTCACATTGCATAATACCCTCAAGGCCCATCCATGCTGTTGCAAATGACAGAATTTCCTTCCTTTATATGGCTGTATATATACATACACACACATATATATACATACATATGTGTATACATATAATATATGTACTGTATCTTATTTATCCTTTCGTCTGTTGATGGACCACCTGGGTTGTTTACATGTCTTGACGAATGTCTTGGCTACTGTGACTAATGCCACATGAATATCAAAGTACAGATACCTCACATATATATTTATCTCCTCAAAGATCTATGCAGAAATGAAATTACTGCATTACAGACTAGTTATATTCTTAATTTTTTTGAGGAATCTCTATATTGTTCTCCACAGTGGCTATACCAAGTATATTCTCAACAACAGTGCACCAGGGTTCCCTGTTCTCCACATCCTCACTGGCATTTGTTATCTTCTGCACTATAAGGCCTAGATGATTGGGTTTTGAAGGTATGTATTTACTTAACCATTAAATTCTCTGAGTGGTTACTTAAAAGATCCCATACTCCCATTTGGTCCTTTCAGGGATGTATGGGATCAGTGCTAACTTCCTGTTGACTGCATCTAATCTTTTGTCTCCCATTTGCTTGCTAAATGTTCACTTTATCTTTCATTAGGCATATATCAGCTCCTGAGACAAGTGTTCTTTTCTCTTGCTTTGGAGACTTTGCTCAGAGCTGCATCCTGATGATATTAAGCACTTACCTCTGCCGCATCTTGTTAATCTGTTCTTTAATGGTCAACCCAAAATCAAACCTTTCCATCTTATTTAGATGATCATGGTGCCATTTTACATCTTGGAACCACTTTCATAAATACACTATGGGAATAAATGTCAAGGTGCCTGAGAGCACGGAGCTTGAATTTAGATTCCTTAGGTTCTTCTATTGTTAAACAGAGCTGGACGCCCAGGGATTGATCTCTCATTCATTGGGTCATCGGTTGTAGCTGGCACAGTTTCTACCCATCAAGTGTGGGCGTTTGTTCTTGCATTGATGCCATTAACAATTTTATATTTTATATTTGTGTTATGTGTCCTGCTTCTGGCTTAACCGCTTGCTGAAAGCCCTGGCCCAAAGCTTTCGGTGTTCCAAGCTGAGAAGGCACAGGGAAACCTGATAAAGACAATTTTTTTTTCTGCTGCTCTCACCATCTTCAGCCCAGTAACAGTCAATATGTAGTGTAAATGTCAGACATTCTCCAATAAGGATCTTGGCAGTATTGATCCCATCCTAATCTCACAGGTTTCTATTCTTTAATGGTCAACCCAAAATCAAACCTTTCCATCTTATTTAGATGATCATGGTGCCATTTTACATCTTGGAAACACTTTCATAAATACACTATGGGAATAAATGTCAAGGTGCCTGAGAGCACGGAGCTTGAATTTAGATTCCTTAGGTTCTTCTATTGTTAAACAGAGCTGGACGCCCAGGGATTGATCTCTCATTCACTGGGTCATCGGTTGTAGCTGGCACAGTTTCTACCCATCAAGTGTGGGCGTTTGTTCTTGCATTGATGCCATTAACAATTTTATATTTTATATTTGTGTTATGTGTCCTGCTTCTGGCTTAACCGCTTGCTGAAAGCCCTGGCCCAAAGCTTTCGGTGTTCCAAGCTGAGAAGGCACAGGGAAACCTGATAAAGACAATTTTTTTTTCTGCTGCTCTCACCATCTTCAGCCCAGTAACAGTCAATATGTAGTGTAAATGTCAGACATTCTCCAATAAGGATCTTGGCAGTATTGATCCCATCCTAATCTCACAGGTTTCTATTCTTTAATGGTCAACCCAAAATCAAACCTTTCCATCTTATTTAGATGATCATGGTGCCATTTTACATCTTGGAAACACTTTCATAAATACACTATGGGAATAAATGTCAAGGTGCCTGAGAGCACGGAGCTTGAATTTAGAGCTCTGTGAAACTCAATAGCGAGTGACCTGGTGAACTGCTGAGTCAAGTTCCTCATGGGTGATATCTTTCTCTGTAATGCTTATTTACATTCCTAGGCTGAGTCCTTCGCTACTCTGAGCATCTATTTCCAGGGTGTGGAAAGAAGATGGTGATGATGTCACCGAGCTGCCGTATGGATGGCACTGATGGCGTGTGTACAGCAGCCAGCATGGCGCATGATCCACGGGCTAGGTCCCTGAAAGCAGGGCAGTCTTCACACAGTAGGAAGATCCACCTCCAGGCGTGAGCTCCCCAATAAGGAGTTGCATTTCTTGAGCCTTATCCTGTGTGCTCTTAGCCTGTATCATCCACAAGGGATGGGACATTCAGCCACTCATCAAAGCTGCTCAGTTCCTATTTAAATCTCACCAGAACATAAACTCCAGGAGGGTAAGAAGTGTATCCCTGGGGTTTACCTCTGTATCCTTGGAGCCAGCCGAGTGTCAGACACAGTTTAGATATTTAATTCCCTTCCCCCACCACCCTTGCTGCAGGAACCCCACCTTGAATTGGACCTAAAACTGCCCTGAAAAAGCAAACAGCTCCAGAGATCAAGTCTCCTGACTCTCAAAGCCTGTGCTAGGAGTGGGTCTAATTCCTGAGCTGGGGTGGATACCAGAGTAGAGGGAGAGGGAGAGCAAGCAGGGCTTCCACATCCAGGAGGGCAACAGGGGAACCAACATACGGACATCATCCTCCAGGTGTTAGGCTCATGATAGATTCAAATTGCCTGGAAATTTATACAGCGACAGCAGCTGTTATTTGACTTCAAAGTGGCTCAAGGTACAGGTAAGCATCCCAGAACTACTTTATCATTCTAGCAATAAAATTGTCCAAAGCTGCTTTGCCACTCTCCAATCTCTGGATAATTGTTGTGTTCAAAATTTAGTCAATTGTTCAGTCTTTTTTTCCCTTTAAGTTGAGGATCCTTTTGAAAATTAAACACAAGCTATAAACTCTTCTTCCAGAAACTTGAAGACACACATGCATATACAATTTTTATTTAGATGCTAAGTCCTGCCCAATTGCTCGCAACCCCATTGAACTGCAGCATGCCAGGCTTCCCTGTCCCTCACCATCTCCGAGTTTGCCCAAGTTCATGTCCACTGAACTGGTGATGCCATCCAATCATCTCATTCTTTGTTGCCCTCTTCTCCTCCTGCATTAAATCTTTCTTCACATCAGGTCTTTTCCAATGAGTCAGCTGGTTGCATTAGGTGGCAAAAGTATTGGAGCTTCAGCTTTAGCATCAGTCCTTCCAGTGAATATTCAGGGTTGATTTTGTTTAGGATTGACTGGTTTGATCTCCTTGCAGTTCAAGGGGCTCTGAAGAGTCTTCTCCAACATCACAGTTCAAAAGCATAAATTCCTTGGCACTCAGCTTTCTTTATAGTCCAACTCTCACATCTAAGAACTCCATGAACATACACAATGGACACGTGACTTCCTTTTTCTCTCTCTCTCTTTTTTTTTTTTGCTGTTTAGAATACTGGTGACTTTTAATTAAAGAACTAATTGATCTTCTAAAAACAACTTTGGATCCCCATTTCCAAAGACCCCACTTCCATGGACTAGTTTGAAAACCAAGTTTAAAACACTTCATACATTTAAACATATATAATATGTCTATTGCAAGATGCTAGAGCTACAGAGCTATTTCTGAAAATGTATGTCATGTTCAGTCCATTTTATAAATAATGCAGCTGTGAACACTCTTACATTTGTCTCTTAGGGAGCATATGTGTGCATCTCTGCTGGAGATACTGCTGGGAATGGAATTGCTAGTTCATAAATTACATATGTTTTTGACAGGCATTATAAGTATCCAAAGTGATCATACCAGCTTACATGCACAGAAATAATGGAAAAGAATTCAGGTTGTTTCTCATCCTCAGCACTGTTTGGTATCATCAGTTTTGTTTCCTAGTCACCAATTGCCTGTGCTTGAAGTGGTATCTCACTGTGGTTTTTATTTGCATTTCAATGATTTCTAATGAGGTTGACCACATTTTCATGTGAATTGGCACCTTGATGTCCTCCTTTAAGAAATGTCTGCTCAAGTTCTTTACTCATTAAAAAAAATGAGATAGATTGTCTTTTTCTTATTGATTTTATTTATATATTCTAAGATTTTTGATGTTATGTATGTAGAGCAAATTCTGCTTCCCATTCTGATCTACTTTTTCATGTTCTTAATACTGCTGCTGCCGCTAAGTTACTTCAATCATGTCCGACTCTGTGCTACTCCGTAGACAGCAGCCCACCAGGCTCCTCTGTCCCTGGGATTCTCCAGGCAAGCATACTGGAGTGGGTTGCCATTTCCTTTTCCAATGCATGCTAAGTTGCTTCAGTCATGTCTGACTCTGGTTCTTAATGGAAATGTTCTTTTTATTAAAAAAGTTTATAATTTTTATAAGATTCTGATTTGTTAAGTGTCTCCATGACCTTTGTGTTTCTTTAAAATTTTTTTTAAGAAATCTTTGCTAATACCAAGGTCATGAATATATCCTAGATTATGAAGTAAATAACTGTTTATTGTCTGGTTTATTGTTGTTGTAAAGGAGCTTAAGAATTCAGTATCAAGTGAGTGAATGTTTGCAGCTGTAAGTGATAAAGGGCTCAATATGATAATAATGTTTAGTAATTTAAAGACAGCATCAGAGCACCTTTACCTTCCAGCTTCCTAGGATCAAGTATTGAAATTCAAAGTCCAGGTTAGAAACATATTGGAGATTTTTCCTTTGGAGGATGGTAAACTATAGAATTCAAGGCAGATTTCCCCACCAGTTTTCAGTGAATTCCCTACACTGTGAACATAAGGGTTATTTGTGAGCTTATCATCTACGTCATAAGAGTCAGACAGAACTGAGCAACTGAACTGAACATCTATATATCTGATATGTTTCATGTTCTCATTGTTTCTGAGATGAAGATAAGCTTGCGCAGATGGAAATTTATGTTTTAAAATATTTTTTATGTCAGCTTCCACCTGGCATTTACATTTGGATTCTGTCTGCCATTAGGCGGGAGATACAAAGACATGGCCTCTGACCTCGAGAATTATCGTCATCATTCCAGCAGATTTTTCCCTCATGTGACTGACTCAGTGATCAGGTACTCCCCAAGAGGAGGGGGGTCTGCTTGGTGTGTGTCTGTGTTTGGTTTCTCTAAAGCTTTTGCATCTCTTCTTGCAAGCATTAGCCATTGCCTGAATTTTAATGATGACTTATCTAAATATGAGTTCTACTCTGTTTCTGCAGCTCCATGAATTTTAATCTGTTGTTGCTGTCAGTTCCAGTCACTCTACTTTACATAAGCTGTTTCACTAATGGCTGCACATGTTGGCACTGCCAGCAGAAAGCCCTGAACAGCCCACAGTCGTCATGGACAGTCAGGAACCCCAGGTCAGTTTGAAGAGAAGGAGCGTCTTTGAAACAAAGGCCTGACTCATCTGCTCTACCTGGAGAGGATGCAGCGATTCACCTCTGGCCTCACATGGTCACAGGAAATGGGCGGAATTGATTCACAGGTTGCTAGGTCACCAGGGGAAACAGATGTAGGACGGGAGGTTTACCAGGCAGGTAAAGCCATGGCCATAGACATCTTATGGACATTTCAGAGAAGTCCTAGAATTTCTTCAAACATCCGAAAAAGTCAAAGATGGATTGGCAGAGACCCAGAAGAAAGTCACAAAGTCCTGTAAACAAAAGAACATGTCCTCAGTTCAGTTCAGTTCAGTTCAGTCGCTCAGTCATGCCCAACTCTTTGCAACCCCATGAATCACAGCACGCCAGGCCTCTCTGTTCATCACCAACTCCCGGAGTTCACTCAGACTCATGTTCATCGAGTCAATGATGCCATCCAGCCATCTCATCCTCGGTTGTCCCCTTCTCCTCCTACCCCAATCCCTCCCAGCATCAAGGCCTTTTCCAATGAGTCAACTCTTCGCATGAGTGTTATCTGGACTTCATCATTATCCTGAACTTGTGAGGTATGACCAACTTGGAAGATATTTGCTTTCTCTATTAAAACACGATGCTGGGGACTTTGCTGGTGGTCCAGTGGTTAAGACTTTGCCTTCCAATGCAGGAAGTACAGGCTCGATCCCTGGCTGGGAACTAGATTCCATAGGCTTTGCAGCCAAAAAACAAAATAAAAAACAGGAGCAGTATTGTAGCAAATTCAATAAAGACTTTTAAAATAGTCTACATAAAAAATCTAAAATCAACAACAATACACCCACAATGCTGAGGCAACTAAGGGAGCTGTTGAACTTTAGATGCAGGTATAGGTGTAGGTACAGATATAGGTAGGCAAGCAGGCAGGTAGGTAGGTAGGTATATAGTTAACAATTAGCACAGCATAGATTACAGTCTGTGGTAACCTCTCTCTATATATTTACACATGCATAAATGCACATACACTAAAATATATGTGTAGATACACACATGTGCATATGTATGTGCATATATAATGTGTGTCTGTGTGTTTGTGCGTGTGTGAGACTCTTTGCTACACCATGGACTATAGCCCACCAGGCTCCTCTTTCCATGGTATTTCCAGGGAAGAATACTGGACTGGGTTGTCATGCCCTCTTCCAGGGGATCTTCTCAATCCAGGGCTCTAACCCACGATTCTCATGTCTCCTGCATTGACAGGGCTCTTTACTATCAGGGCCACCATTTGCAGCTATTTCTCTTGCATCATCATGATAGTATTTAGCAAATGATTCATTGTTTTAATGTATTCAGTGAGTATTTCCAAATACTTGATGAAGGTACCATGAAGATGGATACATGGACCTAGGAGACGATCATCTGAGAAGGAATATAAACCTTAAGCATAAGTAATTTTTAAATTCCATAATACATGGGTTTGCCCCATTTTTCCTCAGTATGCTGTGACATAGAGTAGGGGCACCAATGCTCATCAGTGATGGTGTGTTGACTAATGAACTGGTTTCTGAAGTGAGAGATAGAAGTGAATGTGTCTAGAGAATGTGGTCATTACTGTGCTTCTTTTATAAGAAACGAAACTCAGGCTGAGTGGGCTTATTGTTTATCATGTCAAATAGCCTTTATGTCAGGCCAACATATTGGACTCAGATCTTCTAATTTCAAATTCTAAATACTACTTCACATTGCCATCAGAGAACTTCAGGCAAAGTCACTTGCAAAAATAAAAATAGGAAATTATCTGCATGCTCCACAAAAGGGAAAATGAGTATGTAAATCATAATACTGTTTGATGGCAGAAATAATGTGTCCATTAAATACGGTGTTACAAAGAATGATTCTTCCAGACAGTTCTTTTGCCACTATACTGTGTGTATGGGGGGAGAGGAGAGTGTCGGTTTAGGAGAGAAGGGAGGTGAGCGTGGAAGGAGACAGCGGTGCAGACAAGTACATGTTTTGCACAACTAAAACTGTATTCCAATATAAACTGAATGAGCAAAGAAGAGAATCTTCCCAAATGCATTTTACCGTAGCATTTCTCTTTTTCTTCTTCTTTTTTAATCTCCTTACGGTGTTCTTCTACTCCACTTCATCT
Organism: Madoqua kirkii; assembly: GCA_006408675.1. Lineage (NCBI taxonomy): Eukaryota > Metazoa > Chordata > Mammalia > Artiodactyla > Bovidae > Madoqua > Madoqua kirkii. The sequence continues at coordinate 20,676 of SJYC01144825.1, read as the reverse complement.
CCTTTTGCCTACTTTCTTTTTGTTCTTTTGTTTTTTTAAAAATAAGTTTCCAATTTTTATATAATATGAGAATATTGCATTTATAAAGAGGAAAGGAATTCTAAGGAGAGAAATGACTTCCAAGTGAAATGATCCCAGTGTGGGAAGTCTGCATGTGAGCATTAAGGCATCTGAAAGATGAGTAAGGAGATTTAGGATAGGAGGATTTGTATGGAAAATAGACAGTTCCCTAGGAGGATGCGTGGAGACCCCAGACAGGGCAGCTTAGCTTGCTGAAGCAAAGGCTGTTGAGTGGAAAAGAACAGAATGAGCTTGGTAAGGTAGGTCGGGGCCCAGAGAAGAGTTTGGAAGGGGCTGATAGTCAGGTTTCAGGACTGTGACTTGGTTTTATATAATTGAAAAAGAGCCTCATATTTTTAGCACAATCTTTAGGAACAAACTGGCTAAGTCTGTTCTGTCTGAATGCCAGAAGGCAGAAACCTCTTCGTTTTCTCCAAACCAATAAAATCGTGAGAAATAGTTATGTTCACAAGTAGATGTTAAATCTAGGCCACATAGTTGCCAAAAAACACAGGACATTTGGCAAGCTTGAGCTGCAGCTATTAAACATTAGGGCCCTATTACTGAATATTTATTGTCTGCACCTTCCTGAAGGGGGTAATCTGAGCATCCTCCACAGTTTATAGAGGTATTTCTGTCCCAGTCATGAACACGCTGGTGAGTTTCGGCAGCTTGGAAGTCAGCACTATTTCTGCACCGATGTGTTTTCCTGGCCCAGTGGTAGATTTTGTACACATTTCAAATGAGTATAATGTAGTACAGATGCTTTGAATCTACTATGTTTCAACTTCACACAGTTTTACCTGGAATTTCCCCCCTCTTTTCAGGAATGTCCTACTTCTATTTTTATTAGTTAAGAAAACACTTAGTTCTAAATTGTAGCAATGCATTCCCACCACGGAGTCTGCGGGGCCACCCCTTGGCTCTGATGAGTCTCATTGTTTACCTTTGACTCTATTTGGCGGTATCTTAACCAGATGACCTTAATATAAAGGTCTTATTTATTTATTTAAACCTACTTACTTACTTATTTAAACCTATTCCTTTCTTGGGTTTTGATGAAAGAATTAAGTCCTCAAACTTACTAATTTCTTGACCTTGGACAAGATACTTAAAACCTCGTGCCTCTGTATCCTCATGTAAGAATAAAAGTAACAATACTTTGCTTGTGAAATTTAAAAAATTAAATCATTTAAATAATTAATTATTATTATTTTAGCTCTTTGTATGGGGTCTTCATTGCTGCACAGGCTTTTTCTCTAGCTGCAGCGAATGGGTGCCGCTCTTTTTTGCAATGCACAGGCTTCCCACTGCGGCGGCTCCTCTTGTTTCAGAGCACAGGCTCCAGGGCACTCAGGCTTCAGCAGCTGCAGCACACGGGCGCAGTAGTTACAGCTCCTGGGCTCCAGAGCACGGGCTCAGTGGTTGCGGCATGTGGGCTTGCTCAGTTGGTCTGAGGCATATGGAATCTCCCCCGACCAGGGCTCGAACCTGTGTAGCCCGTACTGGCAAATTGTTCTTCACCACTGAGCCACTACGGAAGCCCTGCTCATCAGATTTATGGCGGCAGTTCTTGAAACAACAGACTGGCGCTGAGTTTGGCCTTCTGGACCTGGGATGATGGCCCCGCCCAAGGATAGTTTGGCATCCACTTTCATTCTGTCATCCCTCACTCTGAATTAAACTTCAAATCCAGTAGCATTAATAGATGGCAAAGCTAAATTTCGTAGTGATTTCTGAACTTTCATTCTGCTAAGATGGTTTAAATGCCAGTATAAAAATGATGTTTGTAAATCATTTGTAAATTTCTTTTGTGCCAATTGCTTTTTCCAAAGACAAGGAATGGCATGTTGGAGAGCATCCCCTAGCATGTTTAAAGGCAGAAATAGATTGATAGAAAATCCATGGCATAGAGAGATGTCTGCCCCATTCTATAACATTGAGAACCACCTAGATCGGGGTCCCCTTTAGGATCTAATGCCCAATGACCTGAGGTGGAGCTTATGAAATAATAATAGAAATGAAGTGCATAGTAAATGTAATGCACTTGAATCATCCTGGAACCATCACCCCTGTCCCGTCTGCCCTTATTGTTGTTTAGTTGCTCAGTCATGTCCAACTCTTTGTGAACCAGTGAACTGCAGCACGCCAGGCTTACCTGTTCTTCACCATCTCCAAGAGCTTGCTCAAACTCATATCCACTGAGTCAGTGATGCCATCCAAGCATCTCATCCTCTGTCATCCCCTTCTCCTGCCTTCAATCTTGCTCAGCATCAGGGGCTTTTCTAATGAGCTCTTTGCATCATGTGGCCAAAGTATTGGAGTTTCAGGTTCAGCATCAGTCCTTCCAGTGAATATTCAGGGTCAGTTTCCTTTAGAATTGACTGGTTTGATCTCTTTGTAGTCCAAAGGACTCTCAAGAGTCTTCTCCAACACTGCAGTTCAAAAGCATCAATCCTTCAGCCTTCTTTATGGTCCAACTTTCACATCCATACGTGCACTGGTCCATGGAAAAATTGTCTTTCATGAAACTGGTCACTGGTGCCAAAAAGGTTGGGGACCCCTGGTCTAGATGGTAAACCTATCAAATGCCAGGGTATCACCCTCTGCCCTTTCAGACTTAAGTAACTTTGATGCCAAGAACTAATCCATTTATTTCGCTCTGGCTCCAAAAGCTAATTAAATCTGAAAATTAGATATGAAGCAAATATATTTCAAGTCCCTGCCAAATTTTCAGCAAAGACTGCCCAAATCTTGGTGCAGATTCAGGAGCAATTAACTTGTTGCCACTTACTACTTGGCTTCTTATAGATTTTGTATCTTCAAAGAGAGCAGTAGTGTATTATATAATGTGGCAGGACTTATTGTATCAGAACATGGGAACTCATGGGATACTGGTTGACAACACAATTTAACATCAATTTCTCAAGCGTTTTATACGCAGACACAGAAGTGAGTACAATATGTCCTGAGCCAGTTTCAAAATGTAGGGTTAATAGGGTATGATTGATGATGGGATTAATGTTCTCAGTTTAACAGCCTGGATCATCCTAAGGCTTCAGTAGTGAAGGTTTTGGTGCCTCTGTCATCCCAGAGTCCCGTGAAGCTTGTGAGCAGTGATGCCCAAGTTGGGGAGGGTAATGAAGGTGAATTTCAGGGGCACAGATTCAGAACACTAACAGGGAAGTGTAAAGAGGCCTCTTAGCAGATTGAAAATTAGCAAGAAATAGACCAAGTTGGTTACACTCTCCCCAGGTCCACGTTCTTCCTTCTTGCCTCACATCATGACACTCACTTCCACCTCCCACTGTGCACACACACAAGGAGCAGCCTGTGAAGTGGAGTTTGTCACCCCTTATAAGGGCTCATCAAGGAATATTGGGGCTTCAGAAGCTTGTATTGCAGAGAAGAGGAGCAAGAGATTTAGAAGCTCTGATACTGCTTTTCTAGTGGGAGCTGGGAGTGGAGAGTAAAGGGACACAGGAATTTTGGTTTCAGCTGAGCTGATACTAACATCCCACTGGATTATAGCTTCAGATTGGAGCAGAGCAACAGAGTCTTTTGACACTGAATAGCCTTGATTCTGGGGCGTCCATCCTTCTGCCATCCCTTGGGCCGTCCAAGGTCAAGGTTGAGCTCCAAAGACTTGACAAAGACCCAGCACCTTAACTGTTAAAATATATTTTAGTGGTGCACTCTTATCTAAGTAAAAAACTGGCTACTTCAATATATGCTCATTGATTTTTATTTAAATAATATAAATATTCCACCCTACATCTAAAATAAAACATCATCATAAAAAAGCACAAAGGCTGAACATATTTTTTAAAAACTAAATTTTGGAATAGAATAAATGGAAGTTGTTGTGGTTTCTTCCAGTGCTTCAAAGGACCACTTTGGAATATGTGATGCAGACAAGTGTTCTAGGGTTCAAGGAGAGCATGGTCTCTGTGGGGAGATGAGATTGCCTTTTGGAAGCTGAGGTTTAAACTGAGCATATCGACTGGGAAAGCACAACAGGGGTGAGCGAGTGCTTCAGTCTGGGAAGGAAACCTAGACTCATCCCCTCAGAATTGCATTTATGACAGCAAAACTGATCCTGTTGACTCCAAATGATCAGAACTGGTATCAAAACACACTCCTCTCCTCCATAAAGATTGCTCTAGAGTTAAGCTGCATGTGTAGATAGAAGGCAAAAGTGATGCAAGGTGGGAACTTCCCTGGTGGTGCAATGTTTAAGAATCCGTCTGCCAATGCAGGAGGCATGGTTTCGATCCCTGGTCTGGGACGGTCCCACTTGTTGTGAAACAACTAAGCTTGTGCCTAGAGCCGGGGCTCCGCAACAAAGAGTAGCCCTCCCTCTCTGCAACTAGAGAAAGTTGAGGTACAGCAACAAAGACCCATAGCAACCAAAAGTAAATAATAGATATTAATTTTTAAAAAGTATTTGAGGTGAATCCTCCTTAATTTTAGAATATAAACCAGTAGGATACCCTCATATTTTCATGGTGGACTCTGAGATTGAAAAAGTCTTTTAGGAAGAATAGTTCTATCCCCTTTCTCTCCTCATTGTAGGCTGTGGGAGGTGACTGGAAACTCAGGAATTCATGAGAAAGAAATGCTCAAGCCATGAATTTAAGAAATCTTTCTGGAATCCAGATGAGGAATATTGAGGTGGCCTAAGAATCAACAGAAAGATCAGTTCAAAAGGGGGACAAGGTACCATGGACACAATTTCTTTCTCAGCCAGAGAAGCAATGTGGATTTCTGAGAAAACATATGCTTCTGTGCACGATGCCAAACAAGACTGCTCTGCTGGTGAGGCGCGTGACTCAAGTGTCTCCAGAGAAAATGAACAGTGGAAGATTTATTGCAGGAATCAACTTGTGCTATTCTGGAGGCTGGCAAGATCATCTGCCATCTGCAAGCTTCAGACCCCAGAGCCTACAGGTATGGTTCAGTCTGAGTCCAAAGTCTAAGAACTCAGAGAGCCAATGGTGTAAATCCCTTTCTGGGCAGGAGAAGATGAACTGTGATGCCCCCACCTAAGCCCTGAGGCAGGAAAGAGGGAGACTCCTTCCTTCATCCTTCCTCCCTCTGCCTTGTCCTGTTCAGTGAGCTGGAGGCCGATCACCTGCTTTCAGAAGGACTATCTGTAGATTCCATTGACGCAAATGCTAATTTCATTGCAGAGCTCACACCCACACACAGAAACAGTGCTTCATCTGAGCTTCCTGGGGTTCACGCTGACACGGAAAATCAATCATCAGGGAAGTCATGAGGAATGCTAACAACTTTGAGACACAAGTCAGAAGGGCTTGAAGAGGGAAGGGCAGACGGTGAAACTTTCCACTAGAGTATTAAGTGAAATGAGTCTCAACAGCCACCTCAGTGAAGTTTTGAGGTAGAACATTTAGTGAATGAGAGATGGTGATACATTTAATTTTATGGGTCCAGTGCCGTAATTTTCAGGTGTGCAAAATGCTAACAACTAGTCTCTTTGTGCAGCTGGTATGATGATTTTAACGAGCATCAAACTATATTTAAAGATCTTTGTAGTTTCTCTCCTAGTTTAAAATACTTTAACATTAACAGGGTCCCTCAAATAACTATCAGGGTCTTCCCTGATACCTCAGTTGGTAAAGGATCCGCCTGCATTGCAGGAGATCCCAGTTCAATTCCTGGATCAGGAAGATCCCCTGGAGAAGGGAAAGGCTACATACTCCAGTATTCTGACCTGGAGAATTTCATGGTCTGTATAGTCCATGGGATTGCGAAGAGTTAGACACGACTGGACGACTTTCACTTCACTTCAGTTCCAGATAGCTTGAAAGAATCCACCTGCAGATCAGCTTATCCAGTAATCATCTGCTAAAACTGCCTCCATAGAGCATTTGCTTTTAAATTAGCTGTCAAGATGGTTTTCTTAGAAATGAGCTCCTTTGTTTATAGAACTCGAGTAAAATAAATGAGGAGCGAGCGAGGGCCTTGTCAAAGGGACGGAAAAAGCACGAATTTTGTTCTGCTGGCCTTTGACACAGTTATTTTCCCAGCTATGTTGTCACCAATCCTCTGGAGGAGAAGAGAACAGAGGATATGTCAAGCTCTGTAACTTTTCTCAGATAAATAGCCACCCATCCATCTCCCCATTGGAGAGGAACTGCCAGCGAATACTAATGGCTGTGGGATCCGCCTCATTGATCTTCATCAGTCTTGTGTATTAGCCTTGGTGTCACCTGTGAGCTGGGACCCGCCATTCTGCAACCTGCCACGTCCTCCTCCTCCCCTGGCAACTTTCCTTTTAACCTTGGAGTCATTCATCCAAGCAGTGTCCTTGACATGAGGGTCTAATGGTGGATGATGGGATGGGCTCGGAAGGTGCTCAGCTCAGGGCAGGAGCCTGGGCACCGCTGCTTGGCAACTTGAGTGGCAGAGCCAGGGAGAACCATGTACTGCCAACCCCTCACTCCTGCCTGGTGTCTCAGCTTCCCCGTTTCCTCAAGGGACGGGGTTTAGAAAGTATCAGCTCAGGGTGTCTCATGTCATCCTTCTGCTAAGATATTGTGGTTATAGCAGCTGCAGATGAATTTTACATCAAAATCTGAAATGACTCCCCTTTCCTTAGTTCTCATAGCAGATTTATTCTCTAGAAAATGCATGGATTATGGCTGCCATGGGAAGGATGGGGAGAAGGATAGTTAGGGAGTTTGGGATGGACATGTACACACTGCTGTATTTAAAATGGATAATCAACAAGGACCCACAATCAACAAGGACCCACTGTGCAGCACAGGGGATTCTTGCTCAGTGTTCTGTGGCAGCCCTGTCTCTTATACACATCTAGAACTCAGAGAGCCAATGGTGTAAATCCCTTTCTGGGCAGGAGAAGATGAACTGTGATGCCCCCACCTAAGCCCTGAGGCAGGAAAGAGGGAGACTCCTTCCTTCATCCTTCCTCCCTCTGCCTTGTCCTGTTCAGTGAGCTGGAGGCCGATCACCTGCATTTCCTTAGTTCTCATAGCAGATTTATTCTCTAGAAAATGCATGGATTATGGCTGCCATGGGAAGGATGGGGAGAAGGATAGTTAGGGAGTTTGGGATGGACATGTACACACTGCTGTATTTAAAATGGATAATCAACAAGGACCCACTGTGCAGCACAGGGGATTCTTGCTCAGTGTTCTGTGGCAGCCTGGATGGGAGGGGAGTTTGTGGGAAAATGGATACATGTATATGTATGGCTGAATTCCTTTGCTGTTCACCTGAAACTATCACAGCATTGTTAATTGGCTATACCCCAATGTAAAATTTAAAGTTTAGAAAAAAGAACTGACTCAAATGGGTTCCTTTTTATAGCAGAGTAATATTCCATTGTGTATATGTACTACAACTGCCTTCTCCATTCTTCTGCGAATGGACATCTAGTTTTCTTCCCTATCCTAGCTATTGTAAACAGTGCTGCAATGAACACTGGTGTACCTGTATCTCTTTCAATTCTGATTTCCTTAGGGTATATGCCTAGGTGTGGGATTGCTGGATTGTACAGTGCTTTTATTTCTAGTTTTTAAAGGAATCTCCCTATTGTTCTCTATAGTAGTTGTATCAGTTTGCATTCCCACCAACAGTGTAAGAGGATTCCATTTCCTCCACATCCTCTCCAGCATTTATTGTTTGTAGCCTCTCTGATGATGGTCATCCCTCAATCTTTCCTAGCATCAGGGTCTTCTCCAATGAGTCAGCTCTTTGAATCAGGTGACTGAAGGAATGGAGCTTCAGCATCAGTCTTTTTAATGAATTATTCAGGGTTGATTTCCTTTAGAATTGACTGGTTTAATCTCCCTGCAGTTCAAGGGACTCTCAAGAGTCTTTTCCAGTACCACAGTTTGAAAGCATCATTTCTTTGGTGTTCAGCCTTCTTTACGATCAAACTCACATGTGTATATGACTACTGGGGGAAAAAAAAAACAAAAACATAGCTTTGACTAGACAGACCTTTGTCTCAATCCCCTAGCTCCATAATTTGTGCTCAGAAGAACAAAGTAAAATGTGAAAACTAATTTATTGGTATGGGTCAGCTTCTCCAAAACACAAAGAGTCTCCTTCTTGCTGCATTAACAACTTGTTAGCAGTCAGAAGAAACAGAGGTGCTAATGAGGACTAATCACTCCCCCAACACACACCCTTTTAAGCAACTAATTATGACTAACAGCTATGCGTCCCTATCAGCTTTAAAACCTAATGAATTCAACCTTCTGAAGAAAAATGATTAACGAGCATGGTCTGTACAGAACTTACTAAGAAAAGGTGAGGGAGGCTATTGAGAGTAAAATGTTGAAAATGTTGCAGGTTGCAGAATGGCTTTATTCCAATCTGTTATTTGAAATATTAAAAAAAAAAGAGAGAGAGATGTCTTCATTGCTCGTTTTTATAAGTCACCTGGAGTTTCAGCCAGCACTCAAGTCCCAGGGCCAAGAGAAATTGCAAACGTAAGCCTCTCTTCCCTTGAAACAGCCAAGGAGTGCATTCTCTCTACAGCACTAGTACCTCATTTGCAAGTTTTAAGAGAGCTTTGCAAGCTTGAGGGGTTTGGGGCTCTGAGGCAGGCGTGAACTGTCTTCGTTTGTCCCTGTTGGTTCCTCATCTGGATTTTGTGCTGCTTAACGTCCTTTTCAATGACTGAGTGCATAACTGCCCTGTGGCCACATATTAACTATTTTGGGACTTTGCAATTTCTCCTGGTTTCCACTGCACGTTCATCATTAAGTTTGTACAGTGTTCTTGAATGATAACATAGAAGCCGAACACAAACATTAATAGGAAGCTATCTTTTAGAAAAGAATTGAATGAACGAGGTTTTTATTTTAAGCTTTGGATTGTGGAAGAGCTTTCCCATCAACCTGGTCTTGAAAGCAAATTTATGCCAGTCACGTGCATGCCTGCCCAGGGCTTACAGTTTCACTCCTGGTGCCTCACTCTAGTCTGGAGCTGCCCAAATTCCATTCAGTCTGACCTCCAGCTTACACTGTGCATCTTCATCCACCAAGCTGTCATTCTTTAGTCTCTCGGTCATGTCCGACTCTTTGCAGCCTCATGGACTGTAGCCCACTTGGTTTCTCTGTCCATAGGATTCTCCAGGCAAGAATACCGGAGTTGGTTGCCATGCCCTCCCTCAGGGAATCTTCCCAGGTATTGAACCTGTATCTTCTGCACTGGCAGGTGGATTCTTTACAGCTGAGCTTCCAGGGCAGCCTTCATGCCCCAAGCATGCTGTCCCAAAGGAAAGCTGCGAGTTCTTTCACAAGAATGCTCCTCCTGGACCTTGTGTTCTTCTGGGGTGTCCACCACCCTGCCAGGCTGGCACCTCTCAGTGCTGGCACAGTAGGTCTGTCTGCCTCTGAGTTCTGCCCTTCGATTTCTATCCTTTGAAGGACAGCAAAGCCAGATTTCTTGTGTCCCAATGTTATAAAATCGTCCAACTTTCTCAGTTTCAACTTACATCCTTCTCTCTTATAAGGTTCTAAAGATACAATCCTGGCCCTAGATTGGGAAGGACGGAATGGTGGCTGATCGGAGCCGTCGCCTCCTGATGGTGCCACTGTTGCTGTTCATGTCTGGTCTCCCTGAGTTACAAAGAGGGATGGTTACCTTTGCCTGAAGCTCAACAGATGTGCTCAACTCTCAGACCAGTTTTTTGACAACCAAGCCAATAAGCTTTCATTAAAGCATTCCCTTCACAATCTTGAGTTTACTACTCAGTCTTCCCAGATCTGAGAGGGGGTGAGGTACCATGTTTAGAAGAAAGTGCTTTACTTCTCCAAAATTTAGGGGCTCTGCTGCTATTTTGCTCCTTTTCCACTTTAACCTGGAGGGTTTTGGTGATAATTTAGTTTTGAGTGTTTGCTACTTGGTCTTCACTCAATCATGTGATGACCAGCTTTTATATAAATGTGGTCTTTATAGCAGTTAAACATAAAACATGCAGATCTGTTCTAGGGTGTGTGTATCTATATACCCATATGTAAATACAACACAGCATGTTTACCAAAGTGTAATAACCTTACCTTTCACCCCGAGGTTTAATATTTAAGTAAGAGCAGATTGCTAAATTCTTAAGAGTGGATGCAGTGGTTAACCTTCTACTTCTTCCTGGGGCACCACCTCCGTGTTAGCATTAGAGATCATTGTATAAAAGATGTCAAGTGAATCCTTTGACTATTTATCAAGTTACTGACTCCAGACGGAATTTCACTGTTGCTTATACAACAGTGTGTAAGAGCTTGGATTAGAGGCCAGCATCGTAGGTCTGAATGGTTTTCGCCTTCATTTTATCGTTCATACAACTGGGATAATAATAGTACAAAGGACTTCCTCAGCAGTCTGGTAGTTAAAAGTCTGCTTTCCAAAGGAGGAGACATGGGTTTGATCCCTGGTCAGGAACTAAGATCCCACAAATACAGAACCACAAACGACACTGCTACTGTTGCTGCTGCTGCTGCTAAGTCACTTCAGTCATGTCTGACTCTGTGCGACCCCAGAGACGGCAGCCCACCAGGCTCCGCCATCCCTGGATTTTTTCAGGCAAGAACACTGGAGTAGGTTGCGATTTCCTTCTCCAATGCATGAAAGTGAAAAGTGAAATTGAAGTCACTCAGTCGTGTCTGACTCTTCGTGACCCCATGGACCGCAGCCTACCAGGCTCCTCCATCCATGAGATTTTCCAGGCAAGAGTACTGGAGTAGAGTACCATTGTCTTCCTCACAAATGGCACTAGAAAATGTGAAGATTTCTATGCAAGAACAGCTGACCTTATCTAGCACCATACACAAAGATTAATTCAAAATGGATCATGGACCTAAATACAAAAGAAAAAGTATAATAGTACATATACTATAAAGTTGCAAAGGTTAAATGAGTTACTGTTAATACTTGCATAACATGTAATACATTGCCTGTAGAGAATAGGGCTTTCCCAGTGGCACTAAGGGTAAAGAACCCACCTTCCAGGGCAAAAGACCCAAGAGACATGGGTTCGATCCCTGGATCAGGAAGATGCCCTGGAAGAGGCCATGGTAACCCACTCCAGTATTTTTCCCTGGGAAATCCCATGGACAGAGGAGCCTGGTGGGTTACTGTCTATGAGGTGGCAAAGAGTCAGACATAACTGAAGCAACTTAGCACACACACACACTGTACAGAATAAGAGCATAAACTGTTAGCTCTTGGCTTATTACTTCTCACATCATTAAACTACTGGCTTTAAGATGACAGTTATTTGTTTGTTGATTTTTGGAAATTAAAACTGAGTACCCCACAAAAAAATGAAAGAAAATTAAAATGAGACCCTGAACAGAGAATGGAGAAGCAAAGAGAGAATCGAAAACCAGGACCTGGATCAAAAATTGAGTGTTACAGTTAGGACCTACAACCTCAGTTGAATTAAGGGCTTTTCCAAGAGAGTCTTGATTTCAAATATTCTGTGCAGTCATTCCTATAACAAACTTTATTCGAAACAATGCTTCCTGCAGTCATATCCATAGAAAATTTTAAACCCAAATGATATCTCTGATCAGGGCCAGGAAATTCCACTTGAACAAACTGTAAGGAGGATCCTAAACCAGGTCCATGAAGCTTGAAGGAGTTTAATGGCCCCGAATCAACAGGACAATACAGATAGGTTGAGGTCAACCCTGCAAAGTCTATCTCTCTCCTTCTCAAGTCCATGGTGACACCAATCATTAGCTGGGGAAAAGAGTGTTGTTCACAGGTCAGGCTCACATTACTAGTCAAAAGCTGGGTGTTCATGAGCTAAACAGACACTGATGGGCAGATTCTGACTGCATCTTAAGCTTCTGTTACCTACTGGAAATTATCTCACTGCCTCTCAGCCAATCTTAATATTAACAAGTGTCCTGAAGAAAACAGTTCAACATTTTAAAAATAAAAACACGAGTCTTTCTCTAGCTTATATTTTACCAGGCAGGGAATGGCTGTTTTCTTCTTTGTATAATATGTTCTTCACTTCAAAGCCTCAAAAACATCCTGAAAGTCTGAAAAATCCATACCTATACAAGAAGCCTAAAAGAACTTCTTTTAAGGCAAAATCAGTGGCATGCGGTCTAATGCATATTTCGTATCTTGGTTTAATCCATCTACTGGTGTAAACCTTTAATTCCCAATATCCCCTCTCGTTTAGGGAGTGCTGGGAGAAAGTGGCCAAAACTGGGATTATATGGCTTAATACTAAAAGCAGTTGATGCTTAGCTCTCAAAGCATTGCATAGCTGAGGAATCAGGTTGCTTAGGCAGTCAGTAAGCGATGGGTCCTGGCGAGGCAAGTCACCTGTTACTGGGTGGTGAAATAGGAGGTTGGCTCTCAATTTTTTTGGAGGTTCCACTTAGAGCTGTTTTTAAAAGCCTGCTCTTCTGAATAGTCACATATGTAGAAAACAAACTTATGGCTACTGGAGGGGGTTGGGGAAGAGGGGAGAGATAAATTGAAAGACTGAGATCAACATATACACACTACTAGATATAACAGAAAATAGATAACTAATAGGACCTACTATATAGCACAAGAAACTCTACTCAGTGCTCAGTAATTATCTCTATGGGAAAATAATCTAATAAAGCAGGGATATATGTGTACATATAGCTGACTCACTGTGCTGTACAACTGAAACTAACATAGCATTGTAAATCAACTAGATTCCAATGATTATTTTTGAAAAGGATTTCCCTCCTGAAATTAAGTGTGAACGTCTGTAATATTTCAGTGTCTGACATTTCATTTTTCTAGATAAAAGTGGATTGTTAGCAAAGGCTCACAGGCATGCTCTGTATCAAAAGGTGGATAGATGCACCTGTAGAGACTCAACTCAACACCTTCTCATTTCCCACTGCTAAAGAGAGCTAATTTTCCCATTTCTAACTCGAAGTGCTTTTGGCTCTTTTGTTGGAATAATTCATCATGGAACATCTGGCCAACTCATAAAGCTTTGCAGCTTCAAATAAAAAGCCTAAGTTGTTCTGGGTATATCAGCATTCCTTTTGATTATTAATATGAAGAACGAGTTTAGTGTCATTGGACATCAACTTGAAGAAAATGTGACAAGTGAAACTTGTTCTTGGTGCATCTAATGTTGCATAAGCATGGAATTCTCTTCTCCTGAGAGCTCTGTCTCCCCTTTTGGTGAACTTGGCAATGTAAACATTTTGATTTTGATTACACCATCTGGGTGAAATTACCTAGTTCTGCACTGAGCTTTTTGAGGGTTTCCTTTAAAGCCTTTCTTATTTGGATGTTAGTTCCTGTATACTTTTTATTGTTATTATTATTGTGCAACCATAAAACTGACTTTGTGGTTGAATTCAGTTCAGTATAAACATGGTAGATGCTAAATGCACCAATTTTGGTATAATTTGATAAGCAAATCAATCTTCCATGAAAAAATGAGCTCTGTGGTTTGGGGATGGGTGTATGTCAGAAAATAACCCACAGAGCTTATAAAAATATGCCTGGTGTGGAATTTCCAAATGTTAAAAAATTTATTTTGTATATCGCATAGTTGCCCAAAACCCTCAAACCATTGGATTTCTTTAAAGGAATGTAAAATCAGAACACTAATATTGGAACATAATTCAAGAAACCAAGTAAAGTAATGAAGAAAACAAAGCACTTCAATTTTAGTTACTAAATAACAGCTATATGCAAGCAAAACACTTTAGGTCTTAAGCTCTCTTTCAGTCAAGACAAGTAAGGAAATGTTCCAGTTAAGTAAGAATGAGAAAAGAGGAAACATGGTTTCCCTTTGAGAGAGACAAACATCTCTTACTCAAGTGGTTCTTCTATGGAGCCATTGAGAATTTAAATCGTGCCAAACACATACACTTGCATGAATATACATATTTAATAGATTGAGTTATCTCTCAAACAGCTACTCCCTCAATTGCAAATAGCAATTGAGAACCCAAGGTGTATGCTGCTAAGTTGCTTCAGTCGTGTCCGACTCTGTGCGACCCCATACATGGCAGCCTACCAGGCTCCACCGTCCCTGGGATTCTCCAGGCAAGAACACTGGAGTAGGTTGCGATTTCCTTCTCTAATGCATGAAAGTGAAAAGTGAAAGTGAAGTCACTCAGTCGTGTCCAACTCTTTGTGACCCCATGGACTGCAGCCTACCAGGCTCCTCTGTTCATAGGATTTTCCAGGCAAGAGTACTGGAGTGGGGTAGCATCAGGGTGTATGAGAAGGAGGTAATTAACACAAGAAGGCAGAGTTTCTAGGTATGGTCTTGAGAGTAAATGTGTATGATATTTTGTTTCTGATCTCTGCAAATTAAGTGGTATGGGTTGTCAGCTACAATATCATCTAATTATGGCACACATTGCATCATTATAATAAATATATAAATATAATGGCAATTGTAGCTGTAATCTCCTGTCATGAATGTGGTTCTGAATTTGTAGAGGGTGCCTAGAATAGTTCATGGTAAAGTATCTTGTTCAGATTGTCTCCATCTTTGGAGACAATCACTAAGGAACCTGGGCTATGGTTTTAATCTGTTTAATATGCTCCTGGGCACTAAGCTGCTTCAGCTGTGTCTGACTCTCTGCAACCTTATGGATCATAGCCTGTGAAGTCCCTCTGTCCATGAGATTTGCAAGGTGAGAATAGTGGAGTGGGTTGCTGTGCCTTCATGCAGGGGACCTTCCCAACCGAGGAATCAGATCCTCGTCTCTTATGTCTCCAACCTCTTGTGGATTTAGAGTAACGGGCCTAGTCTTTTGTAAAACAATTGCCATCAAATCAGGATTTCTGCCCCTCTGGGTCCTTTCTCATCTGCTGAATGAAACAGGAAGATGACCTGTGTGATGGGTTTGGCCAGTAGGGAGCATGGTCAAGGGGTCAGAGCCAGGGGGCAGGGTTTGAGAGTTTAGAGAAGTTATTCCTTTGGACCCTTCCCTCCGGTTGGGTGATATGACCTGCTGTGGCCACGACTCCTACCGTGCAGCCCTCCCCACTTACTGGCTGCCTGGCCACCCTTCCTACCTGCTCCCCACCTTGATCCTTTGGAGCAGTGGTTCTCGGATACTGCCAGCTCCAGGTGGTACATGGCCATTTCTGTAAACAATCTTTGTTAAATTCTCCTCAAATGATCCAATTTGAGTTAGCTATCTGTGACTTGCCTAGACATCCATCAGGATCTAGGCAATCACAAATACCTAATTCAAATTGGGTAATTTATATATGGGGCTTCCCTGGTGGCTCAGATGGTGAAGAATCTGCCTGCAATGTGGGAGACTTGGGTTTGATCCATAGATTGGGAAGACCTCTGGTGAAGGAAATGGCAACCCACTCTAGTATTTTTGCCTGGGAAATCCCATGGACAGAGGAGCCTGGCTGGGCTACAGTCCATCAGGTTGCAAAGAGCAACATGGCTGAGCAACTAACACTTTCACTTTCACTTCATACATATTATATAAAATATGTGACATGAATTGGGGCTTTAAATTCAATATTGAAAATGATCTCTTTGAAAGTTTGGCTTTCTTAAAAATGTAGGATTCCTCAAACTTAATTATCTTATAATGACTCAAATAATTTTAAAAATCAAGGAAATCATAATAAAAAACAACACTCTGTTAAGCATTTACACTCTTCCTTTCACTTAAATCTCACCCAAATCCTTTGTAGTGTATATGATCTCCATTTACACATGAAGAAACAGCTTAAGAGAGTCTACAGGACAAGGATGGCAGGGAGAAAGGTCTAGATTAACACCTGTGTTTGAATTCTCCCCTCTGGCTTCTGAATAGGTGATTCAGACACAGAGAAGGAGCTGGAAAGAAGGGTCAGCTAAGAAAGATCCCCATAAAGAGAAGAAAAGAAAGGTGAAAGCAAAGATGACTAAGAGAGTAATCCAGGGACTTCTGCAGTAGTCCAGTGGTTAGGACTCCATCTTCCGATGCAGGGGGTGCAGGTTCAATCACTGGTCGGGGAGCTAAGATCCCACATGACGCACAGCGCGGAACCACAAATGGCACTAGAAAACTTGCATCAGTTCAGTTCAGTTCAGTTGCTCAGTCGTGTCTGACTCTTTGCAGCCCTATAAACTGCAGCACACCAGGCCTCCCTGTCCGTCATCAACTCCCTGAGTTCACTCAAACTCATGTCCACTGAGTCAGTGATGCCATCCAACCATCTCATCCTCTGTCTTCCTCTTCTCCTCCTGTCTTCAGTGTTTCCCAGCATCAGGGTCTTTTCAAATGAGTCAGCTCTTTGTATCAGGTGGCCAAAGTATTGGAGTTTCAGCTTCAACATCAATCCTTCCAATGAACATTCAGGACTGATCTCCTTTAGGGTAGACTGGTTGGATCTCCTTGCAATCCAAGGGACTCTCAAGAGTCTTCTCCAACACCACAGTTCAAAGCATCAATTCTTCAGCACTCAGCTTTCTTTACAGTTCAACTCTCACATTCATACATGACTACTGGAAAAACCATAGCCTTGACTAGATGGACATTTGTTGGCAAAGTATTGTCTCTGCTTTTTAATATGGTGTCTTAGGTTGGTCATAAGTTTTCTTCCAAGGAGTAAGCATCTATGCAAGAAAACTTGTATACCTTTATGCAAAAAAATAGCAACAACAACTGATCACACCTCACACCATATGCAAAGATTAACTCAAAGTGTCTCATAGACCTAAAATGCAAAACCTAAAATGAATTAAAAAAATTTTTTTTAGTTAAAAAAAGAGAATAATCCACCAAAGAAGTCAAACTGAATGGTTGGAAGAAAGCAGTGAGCAAAAAAGCAAAATGGGAAAGACAGGGAAGGTATGAGCTTGGAGGGAGGGAGGGAAATTGGGAAGGTCTTAGAAATGGCACCTTACGTAATCTGGCCTTGCATCTCTTACCTCCCAGGACTCAAACTCGAAGGAAAGGGGAGGAAATAGTAGAAGAGGGGAAGGGAAAGAGGGTCAGAGTTGGGCCATGGGAAGAGGCAGGTAAGAGACAAATGATTCATCAGGGCCATTTTTGTAAAAGACAAAAGGCCAATGTTTTATTATTATTATCTAGTCAAACCTACTATCAAGTCTTAAACTTTGTGGATTTTTTTAAACTAATTCATTTATCTTCTGGTTTTTATTTTTTAAGCCACGCTGTGTGGCATGTGGGATCTTAGTTCCCCAACCAGGGATGGAACTCACTACCTCTACATTGGAGGCAGGGAGTCTTAACCAACAGGGAAGTCCCCTAGTGAAATTTTAAATGAGAGAACATTCTGGATGCAGGAAGCATCTTTTCAAATGAAATAGACTACATCCTGATCAACTAAACACTCGCTTCCTATTCAGAATAATGCTACCGGGATAGTCAGGGTGAACACATTAAGGTTAGGGCTGCATGTTGACCAGTTTTGAACCTGTTTGTCCAGTGTTTTCACTTCCTACCAAGTAAAACTTTTAAAAATACTTGACAGGTGATGCTTGACATTTCAAGTTAAGCAAGTTTGTACCGTATATTCTAACATGCTTCAAACATTAATTTTATCACTCACTCTCGTCTTTCACCATTTGCTGTTATGACAATTTGCTTCTTAAGTAAAACTGGCACATAATGAACCTTTACACACGTGACAGCTATTTTCATTAAAACCATCTGGCGGCCCCAGTGCACGGCGCATTTGGACCTGAGCCAGTTACTGAGGGTGGGAGGAGGTGCAGCCACTCCACTAATCTACTTGAGTTTTTGTTTCTTTGTGTGTTTTTGTTGTTGTTGTTGTTGTTGCTCCTTTCTTGATCATTTCCACTCAGTTCTCTGTCTCCCTTTATAGCAGACAACCTCTGGATCATTTCCCGCAGGTCACGCCCTCCTCTGCCTTCTCATTGGACATATAGTACTCAAGTCTTTGTCTCCAACACCCACTGACCCTGTCTTTATCAAGGTGACCTGTAATTTGCATTCTGTCCCATCAGGGGTCACTTTCTAGCCCTCATCTTATCCTAACAGCCATCTGTCACATGGGACCATGCCCGATGTGGGACAGTTTTCTCCCGTGGCTCCCAAGACACCCCATGTTCATTTCCCCCACCTGTCTAGCTGCTCCTCCTCCTTGCCCTAAACTCCAAATGATGCCTCAGACCTTGGTTCTTGAGATTGTCCTCACCACCCCATCCCACATCTTCAAATGCCATGACTAGCCTGAAAGTGTTAGTTGCTCAGTCATGCTGACTCGCAACCCCATGGACTATACCAGGCTCCTCTGTTCTTGGGATACTATAGGCTAGAATGCTGCAGTGGATTGTCATTCCCTTCTCCAAGGCTCTTCCTGACCTGGCTATTAAACCCACATCGCCTGCATTGGCAGGGGGATTTGTTACCACTGATACCCCAGGGACATCTTCATTGTGCTTCCCCTGAAAATCCCGAATTACAAGGAGACAGGGGGCAGCTCTCTCTTGTGCTTGAAGGGCTCACTATGAGCTACAGCTTCCAGGCAACAATGGGTCCACATTGTCTGCCACCCATTATCTGGGAGGATTAAAAGGATGATAATTTTCTCCTTTCTTCCTTTTCTGATATTCAAAGAACACACTCCTCCAACCAGACAAACACATTATGTGTTTTTTAAAAATGAGGAACCCAAAATAAGTTGGAGTGACCAAACAAAGAAAACAAGGATTTTAAGAACTCTTTTCTTTTTCTCTACACAAGTGCAATTTTTAAAAGGGGAAAAAAGAAAATTTGGCAAGTTTTTTCGTTACTAATTAAAAAGCTATTTTAATGGCACAGCAGAACAGTTAGGAAAAGTTAAAGAACCCAGGAAAATTACAGAACTGAATGAATGTCGTTATAGTGTAATCTAAACCTCACGTGACTGTTTTTAAAAGCATTTAGTGGATGGAACTCCAAACTAACCTTACGGCACTTAAACATACATTGAAATCATAGTAAAGTGAAATTCCCAGAATATAGATTGGTCTCCTTACTGAATACCTTGGTAAACATAATCCGCTTTATTTCATTTTTACCTTTTGTTTCCTTTTATATGGTGATAATCATTGTAAAAACTTTAGTGCGCTTAGAATAAGCATGATCTAGATCTCACTCCAGTACTCTTGCCTGGAAAATCCCATGGGCAGAGGAGCTGGTGGGCTGCAGTCCATGGGGTCACAAAGAGTCGAACACGACTGAGTGACTTCACTTTCACTTTTCACTTTTCATGCATTGGAGAAGGAAATGGCAACCCACTCCAGTGTTCTTGCCTGGAGAATCCGAGGGACGGAGGAGCCTGATGGGCTACCGTCTATGGGGTCGCACAAAGTTGGACACAACTGAAGCAACTTAGCAGCAGTGACCTGAATATTCATTGGAAGGACTGAGGTGAAGCTGAAGCTCCAATACTTAGGCCACCTGATGTGAGGAACTGACTCATTGGAAAAGACCCTGGGAAAGATTGAAGGTAGGGGGAGAAGCAGGTGACAGAGGATGAGATGGTTAGAAGGTATCACTGACTCAATGGACATGAGTTTGAGCCAACTCTGGAAGACAGTGAAGGACAGGGAAGCCTGGTATGCTGCAGTCAATGGTATCTCAAAGAGTTGGACATGATGAGCGACTGACTGAACAATAATTAGTGGCCATGAATCAATTCTGTGGTGGTTTGGGATCTCGTAATGCCCTGGGGATATGGCTGCCTGCATTCTCTGTGTAGTCATTATCCCTGAGTGTGTGATTATGGAAAATGACATAAAACCAAATGGCTAATGAACCTAGGACAACTCGAGGACAGCAGTTCTGCAGAGGAACTGGCTTTCTGGACATTTACCTGTTTATTCAGGTGAGTCAGACAATTAAATCATTTTTGCTGAAACACTGCTTTCTGTTCTTGTGGGCATTTACGCACTGGTCCTACTCATCCTGCCCTGTTTCGAAGCACTGGGCATCTGCTCGTTACAAACACCTTCACAACCTGGTGTAGTTCAACTCACTTATCCTCACAATATGAGAGACTCAGAAAAATGGAGAGACATCTACCTCCTGCATCTCTGGCTTCAAGAGCAATTTCATACTACCTGGAAATTGATTCCATCTGATTACAAGAGAAATCTTGATTTAATTCTGTGTGTTGGGAATGGCAAACCACTCCAGTGTTCTCGCCTAGAGAGTCCCATGGTCAGAGGAGCCTGGCGGGCTATAGTCCATGGGGTGGCAAAGAGTCGGACATGACTGAGCAACCAACACTTAGCTGTTATGTAACACTTTTTCAAGTTCCTCTTGGATATCAGTTATTCATATCCAATTCATATGAATCCAGTTCACATGAATTCCAATTCACATCTAATCCAGTTATTCATAACCAATATTCATATTCTTCATCTGTGGTGTAGATTCACAAATAAAGCCACAACTCTTCTGTTTTAAGGTTCAAAGTCCCTTTCAGGGAAGGCTGCTGTGCCTGTGAATGTCCAAGGATGCAAACAGCCAAGGCAGGCAGAGCCCAGTGTACTCTGCTTGTGCATCAGCTGCTCTGCAATGGTAAGGTTTGGTTTTTCTGTTCAGTTTCATGAGGCTGTCTGACCTCCTGGTGAAATGGGGGTTCCTGTGTGTTAGC
>SJYC01144822.1:0-24091 GCA_006408675.1 Madoqua kirkii | reverse complement strand
CTCATATCCAGCACTCTTGTTTAATACATTAAAACAATTAATTCTAATTGTTTATAAATGAATTATTTTAGAATTACTGTATATGTACAAACATTTGGTCTGTAAAAACTGAGGGTTATATCATTTTCTTTATAACTGTTCTTGCTTTTTGTTGTTTTATTACAATGGCCATGGCTGCCAGTGCACAGCTGAAGAGTTGCTATACGTTGGGCAATCTTAATTTACTCCTTAGCTTAGGAGGAAACATTCCAATAGTTCACCATTAGGTACAGGCCTGACTCACTTTATTGTGCTTCACAGATATTGCAGTTTTTTACAAACTGAAGGTTTGTGGCAACCCTGGGTCAATCAAGTCTATTGGCACCATTTTTCCAAAGGCATTTGCCCTGTTCATGTCTCTGTATCACATTTTGGTAATTCTCATGATATTTCAAATTTTTTCATTATTGTTAGACTTGTTATCATGGTCGCTGATCAGCTCTCTTATCTTTGCTATCTCCTCCCTTCTACTATCTTTGATTTTAATTTTCGTTTGTTTCTTTTTCCTTTGTCTTTGCTGGCTTCTTGAGCTATAAGTTGGGTCATTGATGGCCTGTCTCCTTTCCAGTGTGTTCATTTAAGGTCAAACATTTCTCCCAAAACATAGCATTAGCTACATCCACCAATTTTTGATGTATTATTTTCATTATCCTCTAAATACTTCCCAACATTTTCCAACTTATATTGCTATGTCACTTTGTTGTTATTGTTTAGTCACCAAGTCATGATTCTTTGTGACCACATAGACTGTAGCCCACCAGGCCCCTCTGTCCATCGGATTTCCCAGGCAAAAATACTGAAGTGGGTTGCTATTTCCTCCTGCAGGGGATCTTCCTGACCCAGGGATGGGTTATTTAAAACTGCTATGCTTCATTTTGCAAAGCATGAAGATTTTGTCAAGTTTCTGTTGTTCATTTGTATTATACATTTAGTTATTTTCACCCTGGTCAGAGATTTTATTCTGTATGAGACAGTCCTTTAAAATTTGATGATGCTTGCTTTATGGCTCAGCATACGGTCAATCTCCAGTAAATGTTTCATGCACACTGAAAAAATGTGTGTTGTGTATTCCTGGCACATGGCCCTCTGTTTTTGTCAATTACAATGGGAAATTGTAAGGTCAGGCTGGTTAATGGTGCACAGATCTTTTATGTACTTATTGATTTTTTTCTCTGCCTCTATTATACATTAAGAGATATGTGTTAAAACTTCTCACTTTAACTGTGGATTTTTCTATTTCCTTTAATTCTGTGAATAGTTGCTGAATGTTTCTTGAAGCCACTAAATGCTTACCAATTTAGAACATTTTTGTCTTCCTGTGATGTGGATATTTTATCATTATTAAATTTCCTCCTTTTTCTCTGATTAATACTTGTTGCTTTAGTGTTTACATTGTTTTCAGTGAATTATAGTTGAACCACATTTCTTTGTTTTTCCTTCATTTTATTTTCAGTCATTCCATATCCTAATGCTTTTTAAGTAGCCTATGGTTGTGTGTGTGTGTGTGTTTAATTTTTGAATCTGGTCCATCTTTTACTACTTTCATATTTTATTGAGGAATAACTTATGCACAAGTGTTCACATTACAAGTACAGCTTCGTGAACTTTCATAAATGAAACATTACTACTTGGATGAAGATGCAAAATATAACCCAAACTTCAGCAGTCCCTCTGTGCCCCTTCGAACCATTACCACCAGAGGCACCCTAGTGTCAAGGAAGCTGTCAGGTGGATTCACCATTCTCATTGGGGGTTTTCAGCTCTCACTGACCCTTGCCCATGGAAGGTCTTTGTGTCCTCAGCACTGGGAAACTTCCTCTTGTCCAGAAAGTTTCACTGCTCCTCTGTAAGGCCAAGTTGAGATGCTCAGCCTCTAGCCCTGTAAATCAGTAAATGCAGCCAATGAATGGGCATCTGAAGACCCTCACTCTGAGAAAAGAGAAACTGAAACTTTCTCCAGACATGTACCTAAGAGTGGGATTGCTGAATCATATGACAACTCTATATTTAGCTTTTTAAGTATGTGATTTCTGTTTGTTCTGTCAGTTCAGTATCCTCTCTGTCTTCTTTCAGACACTTTAAGATTTAACCATATTTGATCATTCTGTTTTTCTCCTTTCTACATCTATTGCTTATTAGTGATATATGATTTTATTATTCTTTAGGCTGTTACCCTAAGGATTGCCACTTATATTTTACTATTACTATATTTTGAACAAAACAAGGACCTTGGGAAGTATAACCATATTTACTCTCCTTTATCAATGTATTAATACTATATCTGTGCTTTTAATTCTTTTGTAAGTTCTACAGCCTTATTATTATTGTATTTACTGGTCCACATACAGATTTTATATATTTTTCATTTTCTATTTCTTTTTGTTGCATCTCTGAGCTGCCATCTGGGAACATTTTCCTTCTGTTTGAATTTCATCAATAATATATCCATTAGTACAGGCCTGCTGGTGATAAATTATCTTTATGCTTTATTTTTCTGAAAATGTTCTTATTCCATTTTCAGTTTGAAGAGATATTTTTTCTGGGTGTGAGATCTAGGTTGTCAGATTTTTTTTTTCAATAGTTTAGAGATATTTTATTGTTTTATGGATTCCTGCTTTTCTGTTGAGAATTTAGAAATCAATCTGATTGTTCCTGTCTTGAAGGATAAGGTTTTTAATTGGGTGCTTTTACATTTTTCCCTTTGCCTTTGATTTTTAGCAATTTTACCAGAATATGCCCAAGCATACCAGGATATGCTCAGGCGCTAAGTTGTGTCTGACTCTGCAAACCTGTGAACTGTAGCCAGCCAGGCTCCTTTGTCCATGGGATTTCCCAGGTAGAATACTGGAGGGGTTTGGCATTTCCTTCTCCGGGGGATCTTCCTGACCCAGGGACTGAATCCATGTCTTCTGCCTTGCAGGCTGTTTTTTACCACTGAGCCACTAGGAAAGCCCATGCCCAAGTATAGCTTATTTTTTATTTTTAGTATTGTGTCGTTGTTGTGTGTGTATTTATCTTGTTTGGGGCTAGTTTTTGAACTTTTGAGCTTATTACCAGAAATCTTGATATCAGCTTTGGAAAATTCTCAGCCTTGTACTTTTCAAATATTGCTTTGATCCATTATTTCTTTCCTTTCCAATCCCAACAAAAGACATCACAGAACTTTTATTGGTGAAGTATATCTAATCTTATTAACCTCAGTCAATTAATTTTTATTTCAAGAGCTTTAATTAATGTAAACTTTTAGTTCTGGGATTTAATTCATTTTTGACATATTACCTTATTTATATACTTATTTTATACTCTGGTAATCATTATCCAAATTTTTTATAAGTTTTTTCTATTGTGGTTTTCCTTGATTTCTGTCATCCCATTTTCTTGTTATTTCTGTCTTATCGTTTTTGATTGAATGCCAGACTTGTGTATGATAATTCTAGGGACAATCTGAGCCAGACCTGTGTATGAAAATTCTAGAGACAATCCAAGCTTCCAAATGATCTTGCTTCCTTCAGAAGGTTTTGATCTTGCTCCCAGTGGGCATTTAGACTCTTAGTCTAGAAAACCCAAATTATCTCAATCAGGGTAGGGTCTGGTCTGAATGAGGTGGGCTCTGGCCCCCAGAAGACCTGACTTATTCTTGTTCTTTCACTCCTAGAACATAGTCTTTCATTTTCCTGTAAGCCTGGAAAATTGACAGGGTCCTGCCTCTTTCGCACATCTTGATTTCCACCTCTTACCCTTTAGACAGAATCTCAGCTTAGCTGCTCGGGCTGTTAAAGTTCCTTTTAGAATCAGCTTATTCATTTTCTATTCTATCTTACAATACTGTATTGGTTTTGCTATACATTGACATGAGTCAGCCACAGGTGTACATGATCTCCCAATGCCGAAGCCCCCTCCCACCTCCCACCCCATGTCATCTCTCTGGATCATCCCGTACACCAGCCCCAAGCATCCTGTATCCTGTATTGAGCATAGACTGGCACATCATTTCTTATATGATAGTATACATGTTTCAGTGCCATTCTCCCAAATCATCCCACCCTCCCCCTCTCCCTCAGAGGCCAAAAGTCCATTCTATACCTCTGTGTCTCTTTTGTTGTCTCACATACAAGGTCATCATTACTATCTTTCTAAATTCCATATATATGTGTCAGTATACTGTATTGGTGTTTTTCTTTCTGTCTTACTTCACTCTGTATAATTGGCTCCAGTTTCATCCACCTCATTAGAACTGATACAAATATTTTAAAAAAAATCAGAGTCAAAGTAAGAAGCACAAGGAAAATTAGAAAATCTCTTGCAACAAATGAAAGCAAAACCACAACATAATGTTTTTCACAGGAAGAAATTAAGGGGTATGAAGAGGGAATTTTGGTGTGGTAAATGCTTACATTAAAAATGAAAAAAAGAATTCAAATTGACAACCCTATTTTACATCTCAGTTCAGTCACTCAGTCATGTCTGACTTTGCGACCCCATGAATTGCAGCACGCCAGGCCTCCCTGGCCATCACCAACTCCCGGAGTTCACTTAAACTCACCTTCATCGAGTCAGTGATGCCATCCAGCCATCTCATCCTCTGTCGTCCCCTTTTCCTCATGCCCCCAATCCCTCCCAGCATCAGAGTCTTTTCCAATGAGTCAACTCTTTGCGTGAGGTTGCCAAAGTACTGGAGTTTTAGCTTTAGCATCATTCCTTCCAAAGAACCACCCAAGACTTTAGAATGGGTGACTTTAGAATGATCTCCTTCAGAATGGACTGGTTGGATCTCCTTGCAGTCCAAGGGACTGTCAAGAGTCTTCTCCAACACCACACTTCAAAAACATTAATTCTTCTGCGCTCAGCCTTCTTCACAGTCCAACCCTCACATCCATACATGACTACTGGAAAAACCGTAGCCTTGACTAGATGGACCTTCGTTGGCAAAGTAATGTCTCTGCTTTTCAATATGCTATCTAGGTTGGTCATAACTTTCCTTCCAAGGAGTAAGCATCTTTTAATTTCTTGGCTGCAACCACCAACTACAGTGATTTGGGAGCCCAGAAATATAAGTCTGACACTGTTTCCACTATTTTGCCATCTATTTCCCATGAAGTGATGGGACCAGATGCCATGATCTTCGTTTTCTGAATGTTGAGCTTTAAGCCAACTTTTTCACTCTCCTCTTTCACTTTCATCAAGAGGCTTTTTAGTTCCTCTTCACTTTCTGCCATAAAGGTGGTGTCATCTGCATGTCTGAGGTTATTGATATTTCTCCTGGCAATCTTGATTTCAGCTTGAGCTTCTTCCAGTCCAGCGTTTCTCATGATATATTCTGCATACAAGTTAAATAAGCAGGGTGACAATATACAGCCTTAATGTACTCCTTTTCCTATTTGGAACCAGTCTGTTGTTCCATGTCCAGTCGTATCTGTTGCTTCCTGAGCTGCATATAGATTTCTCAAGAAGCAGGTCGAGTGGTCTGGTATTCCCATCTCTTTCAGAATTTTCCTCAGTTTATTGTGATCCACAGAGTCAAAGACTTTGGCATAGTCAATAAAGCAGAAATAGATGTTTTCTTGGAACTCTCTTGCTTTTTCCATGATCCAGCAGATGTTGGCGATTCGATCTCTGGTTCTTCTGCCTTTTCTAAAACCAACTTGAACATCTGGAAGTTCACAGTTCACATATTGCTAAGGCCTAGCTTGGAGAATTTTGAGTGCTACTTTACTAGCATGTAAGATGAGTGCAATTGTGCGGTAGTTTGAGCATTCTTTGACATTGCCTTTCTTTGGGATTGGAATGAAAACTGACCTTTTCCAGTCCTGTGGCCACTGCTGAGTTTTCCCAATTTGCTGGCATATTGAGTGCAGCATTTTCACAGCATCATCTTTCAGGATTTGAAATAGCTCAACTGGAATTCCATCACCTCCTCTAGCTTTGTTCATAGTGATGCTTTCTAAGGCCCACTTGACTTCACATTCCAGGATGTCTGGCTCTAGGTTTACATCTCAAGGAGCAAGAAATGGAACAAACAAAACCTAAATCTAGAAGAAGGAAACAAATAATAAAGATTAGAGCAGAAGCAGGCAAAATAGAGAGCAGAAAAACAACTGAAAATATCAGTGAAACTGAGCCATTTATTTTGAAAAGATCAACAAAATTGACAAACCCTTAGCTAGATTAACTAAGACAAAATAAAAAAAACACTAAAGTCAGAAGAGGAAGAGGGGTTTTACATCTGATGACATGGACATAAAAAATGTTATAAGAGAATACTACGAACAATGAAATAAAACTTAAAAGAAATGGATAAATCCTAGAGACACAGAGTCATCCAAGAAACAGTCATGGAGAAACAGAACACCTGAACAGAGCTACACTGAATAAGGAGACTGAATTAATCCCATCCCAATAAAGAGAAGCCAGGACCGCATGGGCTTCATAGGTGAATTCTCCCAGATGTTTAAAGAATTCGCATCGTTCTCTGCCAGCTCTCCCCCAAAACTGAAGAGATGGGAGAACTTGTAGACTTATCCTGTGAGGTCAGCATTGCTGTAATACCAAAGCTGGGCAGAGGGAGTGGGTGGACACTGGGTGAGTACAGGACATTTTTCCTTGTGTGCTGCATTAAAGGACCAAAACCCTATGAAATATGTGAGTCCACTGTTTCACTGACAACAGGACAACAGCAGCAGTGTTGTTAATATGACCAAATTGTATTTCTGTAAACACTGTCTTTTTTGTTTCTTTTTTTTTTTAAACTTTGGTATTGAATTAGATCATTCTGCAAAATTGACTGAAATTCAGATATCAGAGACCAAAGGCGAGCTTACTATAAAATGAGAAAACACACTGTAAAGCAACTATACTTCAACAACAAAAGTAAAATAAAATAAGAAACACAATTTCATGACCTCAGTGATAATCCACTTTATGATCAAAAAGCAAAAGAATCTTATTGACAAACTGTGAAATAGAAATCACACAGCTCATCTTCTATTGCAATCAACACCTGGTTTTGCTTGAACAGAGAAACACCACCTCAGATATTTTAAAGGGAGATTTTAATTGTATTGGTTGTCTCATTTTGTTTATATGGAACTTGTAAATTAGTTTCATATTTATGGCTGCAAGAGATTAATACATTCAACTTTTTACATCTAGTTCTTTTTTATATTTGAGTCATAACACTGTAAGTTGACAATGGTGTTTGCAAGAATATTTTCCCCTGAAAAGGAGAATAGTTCTCAATTTGAGAAGCATGGCTGTCAGAACCAAAGTTAGAACAAGAGCTCTGCTGTGTGTATTCAAGCCTGCATCTGTCTATGAGTTTCTCTGAGTTTCCACTTTCCCATAAAATAAGGAAAATGCTCTAAAGGAATACTGGGAAGCTTATATAAAGTAATGTAAATGACAGCTTATCAGACAGGACCTGACACGGGGCAGCCACCCACCCCTGTCCTCCTCCTATGTGCACCATCTGCTGCTATGCGCCCATCGCCCCTCATCCATCCCCCACTTGCACCCCCCGACCTGTGCCACCTGACACTGTCCATGCAGATCGCTAGTGTGGGAGCTGAGTTAAATGTAGGGCGCCCAGCTGGTGTGGGGGAGCTTCTGGATGTGTGGAATCCCCACCCAACATGCCTGGCATCAGAAGTCAGGTGTGCAGCAGGGTGCAGAACATAAAGAGGAGAGATGTGTGTTTTCCTGGGCAGGTACCAAGCTGTGGAACTTCTCTAAAGTCACCGATCAGACAGTCAACATATATCACATGTTCTGTGCTTTTATTATCAGTCAGTACCACGCAATAATTTTCCAATCATTCACTTCTGTAAATTATCACATGATGCTGGCTGATAACGAAAGCACAGAACATGTGATATATGTTGACTGTCTGATTGGTGACTTTAGAGAAGTTTCGCAGCTTGTACCTGCCCAGGAAAACACGCATCCCTTCTCTTTATGTTCTGCACCCTGCTGCACACATGACTTCTGATGCCAGGCATGTAGGGTGGGGATTCCACACATTCAGAAACTCCCCCACACCAGCTGGGCGCCCTACATTTTACTCAGCTTAGAGAAGATCCACTCCCACTCTGGAAAAATCACATTTGCAGTGAACTCTCCAAGGCATCTTTAGTGATTGGTTTTCTTTTTCCCATCCTGTAATGAGCAAGCTTTGTGCTTCAGGTTTATAAAAATCTTGAAAAGCAAAGTATATATGGGCAAGAACCTAGGGGTCAGAGAGGGAGAAGCCGGCCTTGCCTTCGCAGGGATTGCATGTCTCTGAAGCACAGTGAATTCCATTTCTTTAGGCTGCCTGTAAGCACTTGTTTGAAAGTAAAAAGGCCTTTGTGACGTTAAGAAGCAGCCAGTACAGAGATGACCAAACCCACACAGGTCAGTCTCCAAACCTGCAACTTCTAGCCTACTACATTTCAATAACTTTGAAACGAGTCTACAGTCTGTTTCAAAACATGCCAAACATAATTCTCCTGGGGTGGCAGAGCATCTCCAAGTAGATTTGTTAGGTCAGGCTCTGAACCAGTGAATAGAAAAGTTTGTGAGGGGCTTGCTGACACCCTCTCAGCTCCAGAGCAGAGAGCACTAAACTGTGATGATTAGTCTGTGGTCATTCTGTTCTCTTAGGTATCATTTTGATGGTTGATATCACCAAGCTGGCTGTTTTTCTCCTTTGATCATAAAAAGTTGAATTTTTAGTGATTATAATGTTTAAGGTTTTTTTTTTCACTCCCTGATGACAGAGTAGAGGAGGTCAGAGACTTAAGAGGAGACTGAGCCCCTCCTGGAAGGCAGAAGGTGGTCACTGGGAGGCGGCCGCTCCAGTTTCTGGTGTCTAACAAGTCCCTTGGACAGCAAGGAGATCAGAACAGTCCATCCTAAAGGAAATCAACCCTGAATATTCATTGGAAGGACTAATGCTGAAGCTGAAGCTCCAATACTTCGACCACTCCATGCGAAGAGCTGACTCATTGGAAAAGCATTCTCTGATGCTGGGAAAGGTTGAAGGCAGGAGGAGAAGGGGGTGACAGAAGATAAGATGGTTAGATGGCATCACTGACTCAATGGACACGAGTCTGAGCA
This sequence comes from Madoqua kirkii, assembly GCA_006408675.1. Lineage (NCBI taxonomy): Eukaryota > Metazoa > Chordata > Mammalia > Artiodactyla > Bovidae > Madoqua > Madoqua kirkii. The sequence goes on along the minus strand of SJYC01144822.1, from coordinate 14,959 downwards.
AACTCTGGGAGGTGGTGAAGGACAGGGGAGCCTGGTGTGCTGCAGTCCATGGGGTCACAAAGAATCAGACACGACTGAGCAGCTGAACAACAGCAGGCATACTTTTCTGAAAGAAGATTCAGGTTTTTGTGACTTAGTCTCACCCTCTCATTTTAGCATCTGTGGCTGTCCCCACTGCCTTCCCCAGGTTCAAAAGCAGGGTGTGAACCGTTTTCCACCTTCCCTTCCTCCGTGTGACGTTGCTTTCTTGCATCCCTCTTCTTTCCCACTGGCTCTTGTAGTCTATCAGCACTGTTCTTGCTGGGCCTCCTTTCTGCTCTGTTGCCTGCAGTTCTGCTGTGTCGTGTCGCTCACTGGCCTGCATGGATTCCGTCCGGACACTGGACAGCCCTTACTCTCCCTGCCATCAGTTCACTGTAAGGCCAGACCCGGGGGCCATGATGGGCCGCCCCTCCTTTCCCTCCCGGCAGGAGAAGTCCCCTAACGGAAGGAGCCTCCCAGATCCTGGGGACCAATGACGGCACACTTCGCCAGCTAAAGCCACCCCACCTCAGCCACATAGAAGGACCTGTCAGCCCGCAACACCTCGGCCTGGCGACCTATCCGAACACCCGTCCATCTAGCCTGACCATCCCTCGCAATGAATGTGTAAAAACCACCCCCAACACGGTCCAGGTGCGGACTTCCTCGACCTGCCTCAGTCCAGGAACCCCGCCCTGGAGCGCTTCCCCATTAAAGCCTATTAGACACTCTTTTCGGTGTCCTGGTCATCTTTTACCTAACATTCACAAACTCAGAGGGCCCAGTATTTGCAGACACTGCTTGGAATCACCTAGGACTCTGTGTGTGTGCACTAACTCCCTTAAAAAAATTTTTGGTTTCCAAAACCAGACAGGTGACGACTTGACAGGCTAAGTAGCAGTTGGGCATTTTTCTGGCACGTTGCACACTTGTTTTGAGGAGTTTTATATTTTCAAAACTCTCCAGCTGTTCAAAACTGATACCCATAGTTTCTACACATGGTGGAGGGTTGTTTGTGCCTCCACTGTTTAGAGCAAGACATGAAACGACAATCCTGGAATTTCTGTGGTTGCATCTGTCTCAATGTCCTGTTGTGTCAGTCAGACACAGTTCAGATCTGGAGCAGAGACAATGGGAAAATAAGTGAAAAAAATTTTATTATTTAAAATTTTTTTTAAAACATTTTTTTCATGTGTACCATTTTTAAAGTCTTTATTGAATTTGTTACAATATTGCTTCTGTTTAATGTTTTGGCCTCCAGGCATATGGGATCTTAGCTCCCTGACTAGGGATCAAATCTGCACTCCCTGCATTGGAAGGTGAGATCTTAACCACTGGACCCCCTAAGGGAAGGCCCCACATTTTTAAATCAATGCAATCAGGAAGGGTACTTATAACTCCACATCTTAACAATAAATTTAAATAAAATTCTGAGTTTTGTGTCAACTTTTCCTAGTTAAGCTCGTTTTTATTCATATATATATGTGTGTGTGTGAAAGTCGTTCAGTCGTGTCCGACTCATTGCAACCCCATGGACCATACAGTCCATGGAATTCTCTAGGTCAGAATACTGGAATGGGTAGCCTTTCCCTTCTTCAGATCTTCCCAACCCGAGGACTGAACCCAGGTGTCCCACATTTCAGGCGGATTCTTTACCAACTGAGCCACAAGGGAAGCCTATATATATATGCAAAACTCATCTTGGTGCTTACAAGAGTTCTTTTTTCCCTTGCTAATCTCACTGGTCTAAAGCCTTTCTAACATGCTGCGACAATTATCTGCCTGAGGAAAAACACTAAAGCTATTTGTAATTAGTAGATTCTATTGTGAAATGGAAACAGCATCCATGAGGCATGTTAGGGATGTGGGAGATCTGAAAATTGTTTATAAGCTCTCAAGAAGGAGTTGGGGAGAAAATGTCTTGACATTATGAATCTATTTCCAGACTGGTTTTTCTAAAAAGGGAAATTCAATACTGCGTAACCATACATTCATTCCCTAAATCTGTGAATCTCTGTCAGCTTTGTAAATTCATTTGTATCATTTTTATCACTCCTGCATTTCCCCAAGATTAGTTCACTTTAAAAGAAAATGTTAGCATGAATGGTTGCATCCTGATAATCCAGAAGGTGTTTTGAAGACCTTATTCTATCCCATTAGCTTTTTCATCGTTACAGTGTGGGCAGCAAGTGTGAGCTGGCATGCAGGAAGCAGAGAGCTCTGTTATCATAAGATTAAACACAAATGGTGGCCAGTATAGTCTATCTTAGTTTCCCCGGCCCCTTGCAGCCACGTAATAATACCTCCTTTACAGTGCCTACATGCCAGCATGTCTGGATGAAACCCAGCATGCTGAGACATGAGTGGTCTCTGGTGCTACTGAAGAAAGCGTCCGTCTGTAATTTTGCACTAGCCGTGTGTGAGCCAGCAGGTGTGCCAGATGTGGTCTTGAGAGCTGAGAAGTTATTCACCAGAGTTCCTAACCCACAGTTATTTAAAATGAATGTGTACTTGAAGAATGAAAATGAAGTAAAATCACGTGAAGGAAAAACAAAATCTGAAAAGTCCTTGTGTAGAGAAAAAACATAGTCATTCACCTGAAAATGCTCATGAGAAGAAAACAAGAATTCATGGAAGTCCAGTCTCTGCTGTCAGGACCTCATAGCATCACCATCTCTCTGAAGCTATCGTTTCTTATGCTGATCCGTTGGCCAGCCTGACCTGGGGCCCTCTGTCCCACTCCCATCCTCAGCATGTGTGTGCCGCCTAGCTCTAGACTTAGAGAGTTCCATGCCTCAGGATCCTGGACCTATTAGTCTTCTTATTCCCTGTGTTCCATTCCTGGCTTGTCTGGGGCCTCCAGCAGTGCTTTCATACATGGAGCCAGTAATCCACCGCTGTTGTACTGAGACACAACAATCCTCAATGTGATACACAGGTCTTAACAATTAAGAAAGGACTCTCAGACTAGACTTGATCTCCAGACTCTGCTAGTGTGTTGACTGTCATTTGCAGAATTGAGGTCTTCATACCTGGCTTCCTAAGAGCTGTCTCATTCTTTCTCTAACGCATGTCTTATTGCTGAAGGACTCAGATGGTTGCTGATTTAATTCAACTGTGAAGCAAGGGGGGAAAAGTCTGATCTACTCATATCTGAAATAGACATCTATGTTTAAGAAACAAGCTCAGTTCATTTCAGTTCAGTCATTCAATCCAACTCTTTGTGACCCCATGGACTGTAGCACACCAGGCCTCCCCATCACCAACTGCCAGAGTTTATCCAAACTCATGTCCATTGAGTTGGTGATGCCATCCAACTGTCATTCTCTGTCATTACCTTCTCCTTCTCCTTTCAGTCTTTCTCACCATCAGGGTCTTTTCGAATGAGTCAGCTCTCTGCATTAGGTACCAAAGCATTGGAGTTTGAGCTTCAACATCAGTCCTTCCATTGAACACTCAGGACTGATCTCCTTTAGGGTAAACTGGTTGGATCTTCTTGCAGTCCAAGGGACTCTCAAAAATCTTCAACACCACAGTTCAAAAGCATCAATTCTTCGGCACTCAGCTTTCTTTATAGTCCAAATCTCACACCTATACATGACTACTATAAATATCATAGCCTGCACTAGATAGGCCTTTGTTGACAAAGTAGTCTCTGCTTTTTAATATGCTGTCTAGGTTGGTCATAAGTTTCCTTCCAAAGACTAAGTGTCTTCTAATTTCATGGCTGCAATCACCATCTGCAGTGATTTTAATAGCTCCCAAAATAAAGTCTGCCACTGTTTTCCACTGTTTCCCCCATCTGTTTACCATGAAGTGATGGGACCAGATGCCATGATCTTAGTTTTCTGAATGTTGAGCTTTAAGCCAACTTTTTCATTCTCCTCTTTCACTTTCATTAAGAGGCTCTTTAATTCTTCTTTACTTTCTGCCATAAGGGTGGTGTCATCTGCATATCTGAGGTTGATATTTCTCCTGGCAATCTTGATTTCAGCTTGTGCTTCTTCCAGCCCAGTGTTTCTCATGATGTACTCTGCATATAAGTTAAATAAACAGGGTGACAAATACAGTCTTGACATACTCCTTTTCCTATTTGGAATCAGTCTGTTGTTCCATGTTGATTTCTAACTGTTGTTTCCTGGCCTGCATACAGATTTCTCAAGATGCAGGTTAGGTGGTCTGGTATTCCCATCTCTTTCAGAATTTTCTACAGTTTATTGAGATCCACATAGTCAAAGGCTTTGGCATAGTCAATAAAGCAGGAATATATGTTTCTCTGGAACTCTCTAGCTTTTTTGATGATCTAGCAGATGTTGGGAATCTGGTTTCTGGTTCTTCTGCCTTTTCTAAAACCAACTTTAACATCTAGAAGTTCATGGTTCATGTATTGTTGAAGCCTGGCTTGGAGAAATTTGAGCATTACTTTGCTAGCATGTGAGATGAATGCAATTCTGCAGTAGTTTGAGCATTCTTTGGCATTGCCCCTCTTAGGGATTGGAATGAAAATTGACCTTTTCTAGTCCTGTGGCCACTGCTGAGTTTTCCAAATTTGCTGGCATATTGAGTGTATCACTTGTACAGCATCATCTTTTAGGATTTGAAATAGCTCAATTGGAATTCCATCACCTCCACTAGTTTTGTTCACAGTGATGCTTTCTAAGGCCCACTTGACTTCACATTCCAGGATATCTATTTCCAGACTGGTTTTTCTAAAAAGGGAAATTCAATACTGCGTAACCATACATTCATTCCCTAAATCTGTGAATCTCTGTCAGCTTTGTAAATTCATTTGTATCATTTTTATCACTCCTGCATTTCCCCAAGATTAGTTCACTTTAAAAGAAAATGTTAGCATGAATGGTTGCATCCTGATAATCCAGAAGGTGTTTTGAAGACCTTATTCTATCCCATTAGCTTTTTCATCGTTACAGTGTGGGCAGCAAGTGTGAGCTGGCATGCAGGAAGCAGAGAGCTCTGTTATCATAAGATTAAACACAAATGGTGGCCAGTATAGTCTATCTTAGTTTCCCCGGCCCCTTGCAGCCACGTAATAATACCTCCTTTACAGTGCCTACATGCCAGCATGTCTGGATGAAACCCAGCATGCTGAGACATGAGTGGTCTCTGGTGCTACTGAAGAAAGCGTCCGTCTGTAATTTTGCACTAGCCGTGTGTGAGCCAGCAGGTGTGCCAGATGTGGTCTTGAGAGCTGAGAAGTTATTCACCAGAGTTCCTAACCCACAGTTATTTAAAATGAATGTGTACCTGAAGAATGAAAATGAAGTAAAATCACGTGAAGGAAAAACAAAATCTGAAAAGTCCTTGTGTAGAGAAAAAACATAGTCATTCACCTGAAAATGCTCATGAGAAGAAAACAAGAATTCATGGAAGTCCAGTCTCTGCTGTCAGGACCTCATAGCATCACCATCTCTCTGAAGCTATCGTTTCTTATGCTGATCCGTTGGCCAGCCTGACCTGGGGCCCTCTGTCCCACTCCCATCCTCAGCATGTGTGTGCCGCCTAGCTCTAGACTTAGAGAGTTCCATGCCTCAGGATCCTGGACCTATTAGTCTTCTTATTCCCTGTGTTCCATTCCTGGCTTGTCTGGGGCCTCCAGCAGTGCTTTCATACATGGAGCCAGTAATCCACCGCTGTTGTACTGAGACACAACAATCCTCAATGTGATACACAGGTCTTAACAATTAAGAAAGACTCTCAGACTAGACTTGATCTCCAGACTCTGCTAGTGTGTTGACTGTCATTTGCAGAACTGAGGTCTTCATACCTGGCTTCCTAAGAGCTGTCTCATTCTTTCTCTAACGCATGTCTTATTGCTGAAGGACTCAGATGGTTGCTGATTTAATTCAACTGTGAAGCAAGGGGGGAAAAGTCTGATCTACTCATATCTGAAATAGACATCTATGTTTAAGAAACAAGCTCAGTTCATTTCAGTTCAGTCATTCAATCCAACTCTTTGTGACCCCATGGACTGTAGCACACCAGGCCTCCCCATCACCAACTGCCAGAGTTTATCCAAACTCATGTCCATTGAGTTGGTGATGCCATCCAACTGTCATTCTCTGTCATTACCTTCTCCTTCTCCTTTCAGTCTTTCTCACCATCAGGGTCTTTTCGAATGAGTCAGCTCTCTGCATTAGGTACCAAAGCATTGGAGTTTGAGCTTCAACATCAGTCCTTCCATTGAACACTCAGGACTGATCTCCTTTAGGGTAAACTGGTTGGATCTTCTTGCAGTCCAAGGGACTCTCAAAAATCTTCAACACCACAGTTCAAAAGCATCAATTCTTCGGCACTCAGCTTTCTTTATAGTCCAAATCTCACACCTATACATGACTACTATAAATATCATAGCCTGCACTAGATAGGCCTTTGTTGACAAAGTAGTCTCTGCTTTTTAATATGCTGTCTAGGTTGGTCATAAGTTTCCTTCCAAAGACTAAGTGTCTTCTAATTTCATGGCTGCAATCACCATCTGCAGTGATTTTAATAGCTCCCAAAATAAAGTCTGCCACTGTTTTCCACTGTTTCCCCCATCTGTTTACCATGAAGTGATGGGACCGGATGCCATGATCTTAGTTTTCTGAATGTTGAGCTTTAAGCCAACTTTTTCATTCTCCTCTTTCACTTTCATTAAGAGGCTCTTTAATTCTTCTTTACTTTCTGCCATAAGGGTGGTGTCATCTGCATATCTGAGGTTGATATTTCTCCTGGCAATCTTGATTTCAGCTTGTGCTTCTTCCAGCCCAGTGTTTCTCATGATGTACTCTGCATATAAGTTAAATAAACAGGGTGACAAATACAGTCTTGACATACTCCTTTTCCTATTTGGAATCAGTCTGTTGTTCCATGTTGATTTCTAACTGTTGTTTCCTGGCCTGCATACAGATTTCTCAAGATGCAGGTTAGGTGGTCTGGTATTCCCATCTCTTTCAGAATTTTCTACAGTTTATTGAGATCCACATAGTCAAAGGCTTTGGCATAGTCAATAAAGCAGGAATATATGTTTCTCTGGAACTCTCTAGCTTTTTTGATGATCTAGCAGATGTTGGGAATCTGGTTTCTGGTTCTTCTGCCTTTTCTAAAACCAACTTTAACATCTAGAAGTTCATGGTTCATGTATTGTTGAAGCCTGGCTTGGAGAAATTTGAGCATTACTTTGCTAGCATGTGAGATGAATGCAATTCTGCAGTAGTTTGAGCATTCTTTGGCATTGCCCCTCTTAGGGATTGGAATGAAAATTGACCTTTTCTAGTCCTGTGGCCACTGCTGAGTTTTCCAAATTTGCTGGCATATTGAGTGTATCACTTGTACAGCATCATCTTTTAGGATTTGAAATAGCTCAATTGGAATTCCATCACCTCCACTAGTTTTGTTCACAGTGATGCTTTCTAAGGCCCACTTGACTTCACATTCCAGGATGTCTGGCTCTAGGTGAATGATCACACCATCATGATTATCTGGGTTATGAAGATCTTTTTTGTACAGTTCTTCTGTGTATTCAAGCTAAACCTGCTTAAAATATTGCAAATATTTTGCTGAGTTGGATGGGATTAGTGCATCTTGAAATCACTGAAGAAGAGGGCATATGGCTACTGTGGGCCATTGGAGGCAGTCACTTCATATGTGGGGGATGCTTTTGTGCAAGTTGTGGGCCATTAGTCTTTGTTTGGAGTGAGGGTGTCTGGGGGCCGCTGTGGGTTTCCTTCTCTAGCTAAGATGAAGACTGGGAGAGATGATGTCCCGAAATTCTTCTCATCCTAAAATGTGGATGTCACTTGTATGAGAATCTAAATGCATAATACACATAAACTTATTTACAAAACTAAAATAATCTTACAGACATAGAAAATAAACTTATAGTTACCAAAGGAGAAAGGAGAAGGTAAGGATAAACAGGAATTTGGGATTAACTATCTATCTGGAGAAGGAAATGGCTACCCACTAAAATATTCTTGCCTGGAGAATCCCTTGGCTAGAGGAGCCTGGAAGACTATAAACCATGGGAATCTCAAAGAATCAAGACACGACTGAGTGAGCACAAGGACCTACTGTATAGCACAAGGAAGTATATTCAGTATCACCTATAATAGAAAATAATCTTGTAATCACCTATAATAGAATCACCTATAATAGAAATAATCTTTTAATCACCTATAATAGAAAATAATCTTAAAAAGATTATGAATGTATATAACTGAATCACTTTGCTGTATACCTGAAACTAACACAATATCATAAATCATCTATATTTCAACTAGAATTTTTTAAAAAACACTGTGGCTTTAATTTTCTTGTCATTCAATTAATAATATACACTAGTGTATCTCATTCATATCTTTAAACTACATTTTTTTGTACATGTAGCAGTTCCCCTTCTGCAGTGAGGAATTTCAGTGCAGCTACTTAGCAATAACCTTGATTATTAAGATCACTCACTCTCTCCTGCACACACACACGTCAACATTGTACAAGCCAGAGAAGTATGCATTGGGAGGGAAAAATGACAGTCCTAAAGGGGAAATGTGACATCATTTCAATGAATTATTTGGCATGAAAACTTATTCTTCAGAATTCAGAGCATGAGAGTTATTGAAAAGGTCAAGTGAGAAATAACAGCATAAAAATATATTGATTTAAATTTTCAAAATTGATTACCTGTTTGGGGCCACGAGAGCAACTTGTGTGGTATTTCACTGTACGAGTTGCTAAAATTGATTAGCACTTTTTGAGGAAGGTAGAGCAAATTGTTCTGCTAATCAAAGTAAATTAAATCAAGAAATGACTTGATTACCATACTCTTTGTGCTCTCAACTCTTCAGCAAAACCAGTTTGGAAAACAGTCTTCCATTGGAGCAGCAGATGAACTTTACTAGTCTCCACTCTTTCCTTTTGATTTTGGAATTTGAAGTAGAGAAGAGCCATTCATGCTTCATGTATTTATTTATTTTGGGCCATGTCAGGCAGTATGTGGAATCTTAGTTCCTTGACCAGGTATCAAACCCATTCCCCTTGTAGTGGAAGCATGAAATCTTAACAACTGGACCACCAGGGGAGTCCCAAACTATTCACGCTTTTCACCTTTACAATATCTCAGTCTTTCAGAAGATATGTTATCACTTGAGAAGGTGCAAGTATCTATACTACTCTATATTGTGAAACAATTAATGTTTCCATTTTACCATTTTGGTATTTTGAAAAGGCAAAGGAACCAGAGATCAAATTGCCAACATCCAGTGAATCATCAAAAAAGCAAGAGAGTTCCGGAAAAACATCTCCTTCTGCTTCACTGACTAAAGTCTTTGATTGTGTGGATCACAATAAACTGTGGAAAATTCTGAAAGAGATGGGAATACCAGACCACCTGCCCTGCCTCTTGAGAAACCTGTATATAGGTCAGGAAGCAACAGTTAGAACTGGACATGGAACAAAGGACGGGTTCAAAACTGGGAAAGGAGTACGTCAAGGTTGTATATTGTCATCCTGCTATTTAACTTCTCTGCAGAGTACATCATGTGAAATGCCAGGTGGGAGTAAGCACAAGCTGGAATCAAGATTGCTGAGAGAAATATCAATAACCTCAGATATGCAGATGACACCACCCTTATGACAGAAAGTGAAGAAGAACTAAGGATGAAGATGAAAGATGAAGATGAAAGAGGAGAGTGAAATAGGTGGCTTAAAACCTGACTTTCAAAAAATGAAGATCATGGCATCCAGTTCCTTTATTTCATGGCAAATAGATGGGGAAACAATGGAAACAGTGAGAAATTTTTTTTCTTGGGCTCCAAAATCATTGCAGATGGTGACTGCAGCCAAGAAATCAAAAGATGCTTGCTCCTTGTAAGAAAAGCTATGATAAAACTAGACATCATATTAAAAAGCAGAGACATTACTTTGCTGACAGGGTCCATCTGGTCAAAGCTATGGTTTTTCCAGTAGTCATGTATGGATGTGAGAGTTGGACCATAAAGAAAGCTGAGCACCAAAGAATTGATGCTTTTGAGCAGTGGTTTTGGAAAAGATGCTTGAGAGTCTTGGACTGCGAGGAGATGAAACCAGTCAATCCTAAAGGAAATCAATCCTAAATATTCATTGGAAGGACTAAATCTGAAGTTGAAGCCCTAATACTTTGGCCACCTAATAGGAAGAGTCGACTCACTGGAAAAACATTCCCTGATGCTGGCAAAAATTGAAGGCAGGAGGCGAAGGGGATGACGAGATGGTTGGGTGGCTTCACTGACTTGATGGATGGACATGAGTTTGAGTAAGCCCTGGGAGTTGGTGATGGACAAGAGAGCCTGGCATGCTGCAGTCCATAGGGTAGCAAAGAATCAGACACAATTTATTAACTGAACAACAACAAATGCAATTGTAACAGTGCTGGGTCTAGTTCTGCTAATGATTCAGACCAAGTCAATTAAAAAACAAGCACATTTGGGCTTGATTTTGGGATGCCCCCCACTCTTGCATTTTCAGTATTTTCTAATCACTTGTGAGGTCTGAGGCTCTTCAGTCTCAGCTTCCCTCTCACACCTGGAGAATCTGGGTTCATGAGGATCTGGGTGGAGGTCCAGAATCTCTACTACCAAGAAACTCGGTTCATTCAACTGACTTGCCATCAATGTTGACAATGTGTGACTTTGTCCAATGTACACTTTTAGCAGGTAAAAACCTCATGTCCAAAGAGATAAAGCACAGAGCACAGGGAAGATGGATGGTAGCAGAGCATTATGAAAAGCCCCAGATGTAGAGAAAATCATCTCAGAAGCCTTCGTGGGGAAGGTGAGATTTAAAGCCAGGCCTTGAAAGGTGAATGGAGTCTTCTGAGATATCTGCAAACTCAAAGAATTGTGGAGAGAGGTGGATACCCAATGCCCATGGCTCAGCTGAGGAGGGCATGAAAGGGCTTGTCATTCTCAGTGAATGCAGTTCATGGAGTGAGAACTTCCTGGTAGACTCAAGAGCAATTTCAGGATTAGCAGTGGTTCCCAGCCTCTGGGATCTAATGCCTGACGATCTGAGGTGGAGCTGATGTAATAATAATAATTGAAATTAAGTGCACAGTAGATCATTCCAAAACCATCCCCGTGCTGTCCATGGAAAAGTTGTCTTCCACAAAACTAGTCCTTGGTGCCAAAAAGTTGGAGACCAGTGCTTCAGAGAACACGGCCGTTTGAAGTGGGTTATGTGGACAGTCATGCCAGAAGGTGATGGTGATGTTGAAAGAGAAGAAAGAGGAATGAGTCTCAGTTTCTCCATCCAGAGCTGCCTCTTCTGGGTCTTCCATCTGTGTGAATGAGTGAAGGGTGAACTCTAGGGTGGTCCATGACCACTCTATCAGCGACCCTCCAACCACAACAGGGTCTTAGACCCAGGGTGAGCCCCAAACCTCAAAGCAGCAAGAGGTTTGCTGGGGCCTCACTGGGAGATCTGATGCCAGACACAATTTATCAACTGAACAACAACAAATGCAATTGTAACAGTGCTGGGTCTAGTTCTGCTAATGATTCAGACCAAGTCAATTAAAAAACCAGCACATTTGGGCTTGATTTTGGGATGCCCCCCACTCTTGCATTTTCAGTATTTTCTAATCACTTGTGAGGTCTGAGGCTCTTCAGTCTCAGCTTCCCTCTCACACCTGGAGAATCTGGGTTCATGAGGATCTGGGTGGAGGTCCAGAATCTCTACTACCAAGAAACTCGGTTCATTCAACTGACTTGCCATCAATGTTGACAATGTGTGACTTTGTCCAATGTACACTTTTAGCAGGTAAAAACCTCATGTCCAAAGAGATAAAGCACAGAGCACAGGGAAGATGGATGGTAGCAGAGCATTATGAAAAGCCCCAGATGTAGAGAAAATCATCTCAGAAGCCTTCGTGGGGAAGGTGAGATTTAAAGCCAGGCCTTGAAAGGTGAATGGAGTCTTCTGAGATATCTGCAAACTCAAAGAATTGTGGAGAGAGGTGGATACCCAATGCCCATGGCTCAGCTGAGGAGGGCATGAAAGGGCTTGTCATTCTCAGTGAATGCAGTTCATGGAGTGAGAACTTCCTGGTAGACTCAAGAGCAATTTCAGGATTAGCAGTGGTTCCCAGCCTCTGGGATCTAATGCCTGACGATCTGAGGTGGAGCTGATGTAATAATAATAATTGAAATTAAGTGCACAGTAGATCATTCCAAAACCATCCCCGTGCTGTCCATGGAAAAGTTGTCTTCCACAAAACTAGTCCTTGGTGCCAAAAAGTTGGAGACCAGTGCTTCAGAGAACACGGCCGTTTGAAGTGGGTTATGTGGACAGTCATGCCAGAAGGTGATGGTGATGTTGAAAGAGAAGAAAGAGGAATGGGTCTCAGTCTCTCCATCCAGAGCTGCCTCTTCTGGGTCTTCCATCTGTGTGAATGAGTGAAGGGTGAACTCTAGGGTGGTCCATGACCACTCTATCAGCGACCCTCCAACCACAACAGGGTCTTAGACCCAGGGTGAGCCCCAAACCTCAAAGCAGCAAGAGGTTTGCTGGGGCCTCACTGGGAGATCTGATGCCAGTGTGGATCAAGAACCCATGAGCATGCTTGCTGTGGGTGGAGTGTCTGCTGACTGAGTGATCATGGACTGCCCCACAACTGGGTGTGTTACACGAGCTGCAATAACTCCCAATACTCTCACTGCATCCCTTCCATGCTAGCAGACACTAGCTACTTCTCAAAGCTGAGCTGGAAATATTCGGCCAATTAAGTCTTTCATAGAAGTAGTGGTTTATAATGTAGTTTTTCAAAATTCCTGAGCTCCTGTTGCTGTTTATCCCTTTGGGAATTTTTTAATCAGCTCTCAAGCTCAAATCCAAGTAAAAGCTGAATCTCCAGCCACTGCAGATTCCTGTTTTCATTCTGACAACTAGACCAATTAGTGGTTTTCCTGAAAATAAAAGCCACCTCAACTTCAACTGACTCGGTCTTAATGAGCGAAATAAACTAGAGGTTGTTTGTTTGCACAGAAAAAGAATTTTTTGCTCAATATTGGGGTCCCCTTGAGCATTCTATAGTTATTTAAATATTATGTGTTTACCTTGTCCTAGGTCATCTTCTGGTCTTTGAGGACACAGTGGTGAACAAAACTGACGATGTTTGTGTCTTCCTGGAGTTTACATTCAGTGGAGAAAACACCAGAGATCAAAGAAACATGCACACACTGTGTTTTCAGGTCATGAAAAGTGTTTTGAGAAAAAGTAAAGCAGGGTAAAGGGTTATCAAGTTATGGATTGTGAGGAGTAATCATAATTTGAATGGGAAATTCTCTCTGAGGCTGTGACCTTGGAGCAGAGAAATGAATCGAGTCAGGTATCGGCGTCCACACCAAGAACTGGAGCCACAGCCATCCTCCAGGTCGGGGGTGAGCCTAATAGAAGCCCACAGAAGGCCAAGGAGGACCAGACCGTGTCTTAGAAGGCGCTGTCCAATAAACATCAACAGGCGTGAAAACAGCCACCAGAAAAATAAGTAACAAAGACATTGATAGACTAGAAAATACTTGCTCCAGGCCAGGTGAGCTGGTTACCCCTCCACAGTGTAAACTGAGTGTGTGTCCTGAAACAGATCATCATGGTTGCTTTCAAGGAATTAGAACTAAATTCTGTTCAATCTTTGCCTGATGTGGCTGGTCCTTGCTAAGCTCAATTCCTTGTGTTGTGTCAATGTACAAGCTAAATTCCTGCAACTACACCCAAGTGACAAGCTGGCAAAGCAGCAGTATTGGCTGAGAGGGTGATTTAAGACAGTGGGACCGGCTGCACTGTCACATGGTAATGATCCTCTACTCTTTGCTGTGGGCTGAACACCTGCAAATCCTTCACAGTCTCGTCGTAAAAGAGCTCAGAGGAGTCCACAGGAGGTCTTCTGAGTTGTCTAAGAAAACACATGTGATTATTTAACAACTATTTCTAGAAGACTATTGCCCTGAATTTGATTTAGAAAGAAAACTATAAAGAAAATTCTGGGTAAGTCAGCAGATCTGGAGCTTGGTGGGTAAGAGACACTGGATATGGAGGCAGCTGAAGGTTAAGATTTCACATCTTCAGGTTTCTGGCCAACCTGGGGCCAGAAAGTGGCTTTCTTGTGCTTTCCCACCCAAAACATGCCCAATAAAAATGAGCATCACTCGAATGTTTCTTGCTGAAAGAGAACTCAGAATCAGCTCCTCACAGGCATCTTGGGCTTTTCTCTCTCCCCTCCTCCTCTTCCTTTCCCCATGGTCTCTGAGACCATCCCCATGTCACTGAGTGCACAGAATCCATCAACGTAACAAGCACCTGCTAGGTCCCAGACACACACAGGGCCTTGTCAGTCACAGGCCTCCACAAGAAAGAAAGGTTAAGTCAATGTCCAACTAAGCCCATTGGTGATGAGGCTAGATGTTTTGTTCCAGGTAAGACATTAGCCACAGCCTGTGTCTCAGTTGCTCAGTCGTGTACAACTCTTTGTGACCCCATGGACTGTAGCCTGCAAGGCTCCTCTGTCTGTGGGATTCTCCAAGCAAGAGTACTGGAGTGGGGAGCCATTCCCTTCTCCAGGGGATCTTTCCAATCCGGAGATTAAACCCAGGTCTTCTGCATTGCAAAAGAAATTCTTTACCATCTGAGCCACCAGGTCTCCTCTCTTGAAAAATAAACAAACTGAGAAAAGTACGTGCCAACTAGTTCTGGTTTTGAATTTGCATCTCCTGTGTCCCAGTGCCGTCCCTCCTTTTCTCTGTTGGAAATCTCTCTTCAGCTTGTCCTTAATGACAAGATCCAACGCCCGCTCTGGGTCCCACCTGTTAGGATGAGTCCCTGTTCTGTGGTGTCACCCATGTCTGTATCCTGGTATCACCCAGTCTCTCCTCCGGGTCAGGAACTTCCTGGGGTCAGAAGCCATTTCTGACTC
>SJYC01144821.1:0-30580 GCA_006408675.1 Madoqua kirkii | reverse complement strand
GGCAGTGGTCACAGGACTGGAAAAGGTCAGTTTTCATTCCAATCCCAAAGAAAGGCAATGCCAAAGAATGCTCAAACTACCGCACAATTGCACTCATCATGCTAGCCAAGTAATGCTCAAGATTCTCCAAGCCAGGCTTCAGCAGTACTTGAACCATGAACTTCCTGATGTTCAAGCTGGTTTTAGAAAAGGCAGGGGAACCAGAGATCAATTTGCCAACATCTGCTGGATCACTGAAAAAGCAAGAGAGTTCCAGAAAAACATCTATTTCTGCTTTATTGACTATGCCAAAGCCTTTGACTGTGAAGATCACAATAAACTGTGGAAAATCTGCTTACCTAGGTGGAAAGTGAAAGTGTTAGTCGCTCAGTCCTGTCTGACTCTTTGTGACCCTATGAACTGTAGCCCACCAGGCTCCTCCTTCCATGGGATTCTCCAGGCAAGAATACTGGAGTAAGTTGCCATGTCCTCCTCCAGGGGAATATTCCCAACCCAGCGATTGAGCCCAGGCCTCCTGCATTGCAGGCAGATTCCTTATTGTCTGAGCTACCAGGGAAGCTTTAATTGGGTGTGACCCAATTTGAGGTGATGATCTGGATGGGAATTTTACATGTATTACTGTAAAGAAAAAAGCATAGGGAGAAATATGATTTATACAACTATCTTTTTAAAATGAAGATCAGGTCATTCTCTCAAAGATATAAGTGCTCAACTGACCTAGAACTTGTTAATTAAAAAAAAAAATCATTGATCAAATGCCTTTCTTCATAGTGGAGCAGTGAAGGAAACTCTAATAAACACAGTGGTTTTATTTTTCCATCTTTACACTCCTTTTTATTGCATAGCATCCACTCATGTTGTCTTCTATCAGATAGTTTACCATTCAAAGCTGTTACATCCTGCAGAAGTGTCCTTGGAGCAAGTTTTTGAAGGACATGCTGTTTATCTGTCCAACCCAAAGCGCTGTTTGTTTATGGGCTTTAAGAAAAGGTTTGAAGGGTGTCACAGAGGAAGGAGTTGGCTCTGGGAGGCCTGCACCAAGACAAGTTGGTGGGCCTCTTTCTTGCATGATATCCAGACCCAGGCCCCAGTCTGCAGTAGAAGGCCCAGGGTCAGTCCTCGTTCAGGGCAGAATTGACAATGGGCTCCAGCCATCTCCACTGGGAAGCTGTGTTCTATTGGCCTGAATCGCTGAGCAGACAGGAGACGAGCCTGTGACCGTGGGCAAAGGACTCTGGAGCAGAGGGAGGAAGAAGCCAGCATAACTGTCCTTCCGTGAACCTTCCATGCCTCTGAATGTGTTGGCATCAGAAAAGACAACAGATAGACAGCAAGATCAAGATGGTCCAGATGAAGCAGGCAAGCTTTACTTCTAGCAGAGTGTCTCCTGGCTCATGGAACATGGGTATGTTGGAAACAACACCCAGGTACGGTCCCTTGTCTGTGCTGAGGGCACCAGCTCTTCCATATGACCTTCAACAAAGCATATACTTGCTTGCTGCCTCACTTTCAGCATCTGTGAAATGGGCACAGAGGCTCTATTTCCTGCACCAGGAGCCTCTTGAGAAGTACCTGGAACTTCTCTCAAATCACAAGGTATCATCAATAGTTTGGAATCCATCTTCTAGAGGCATATTACTGGGAAAAAAGACGACACTGATTGTCCAGGGTCTGGAGAAAGCCTGCGTTCCTGCCATGCCTTCTCCTATAGGACCAGGTAGGCCGTCCTTGGAAGTATCAATTTAAAAGAAATTAGATCAGGGACTCCCCTGGTGTCCAGTGGTTAGGACTTTGAGCTTCCACTGCAGGGGGCACAGGTTTGATCCCTGGTCAGGAAACTAAGATCTTACATGCCATGTGATACAACCAAAAAGAAAAAAATGAAATAAAGAAATGAAAAAAGAACTAGACCACCTGGAAACTGTGTGAGAACTTGTTAAGCCCTGTGGCCTCTGAAATCAGCTCCGGTCTGCAGAGAATCCATCCAACCTAAAATTAAGATGTTGTGGTACGCATGAAGTGGAGACACATGGTAGGTGTCTTCTGGGTCCATGCGGTAAGCTGGACAGTGGAGAGGGTCTTGCAGGGCAGTGTGTGATCTGCATGGTCTACAAAGTGGACAGGTATGCCCACCATCCTGTGCTCACCTACAAGGAGAGCTCACCTCTCCCACCACAGGAATAGCCAGCCCCCAGCCTCCGACAGGGGCAGACCCTACAGGCTTCTCTCTCTAAGACTGGGTTCCAGCTGCCTTGCCCCAAATGGGACCTTTGGAAAGTGAGAGGTGAATGCTTTCATATCCATGTTGAGTGTATTTTTATTATCCCTTTCTCAGTTGACAGGAGGAAAAAAAATAAAGAAGAGAAAGACATTTGCTGGAGAAAATAAGATGCACTCGCTCCCAGGTGCCAAATGCTTTGTGACAGGGAGTTATTTAGGTGGAAAACCACCAGTGCAGTACCTAGAGGGGGAAGGGAGAGAACAGAGCAGCCTCTGGTCTGAGCAATGTGAGCTGAGTATCTGGAGGGCAGTGCCAGGGAGTGAACCCCACCAGCAAGCCCCCTAGGCAGCAGGGCTGTGAAGGCTGGGGAGAGGTGCCATCCACACAGGCCTGGTCTTCTTGCTGGGACAACTCCCCAGGGCAGCTGCTAACCAGCCCAGGACATTTTGTGTCCATGTGATGGCCCAGGATGCTGGGAACTTCAACTGTCCCTGTTTCATTTTAAAAATCCCAGCACCTGCATTCTTGCTGTGAAACTGGGCTCAATCAAGGGCTGACATGGATCGTTGTTCTGACCGACCTGGCCTAAGCAAACCTGAGCAATCTGCCCTGCACTTGTAAACAGGAGGCCTAGGAGGAGGGCATCTGGTCACAATGTCTCCAAAACGCCACCGCCCAAGCACGCTCACCCAGCCCAGCCTGTCAGCTCAGCTAGAGGAGGAGGAAATGGAGATACTTTGATCCAGTGTGTTCACAGAGAGATTATGACATGCACACATGTGAATGCACATGCAAGTGTGTGCACACACACATTTAAACAGGTACACACACTTGAGCACACATGACATGCATACATGTGCACACTCAAGTATGTGCATGAACACACACACTCATGCTCACCCTTTAAACATAATTCCCTGAATCTCAATGTGACCCTGCTAATGCAGGAAGGGTGTGTAGCAGTTGGGTAGCAGGTCCTGTGATATTTAGATTAATTCATTTTTTCTATAACAGTGATTCTGAATTCTTGCATGCAGTTCATTTGCTCTATTTTTTTACATCATAACTTCTCAGTTTTCTGCCTAGACTAAAGGCAGGCTGTCAGTCTAAGGTGACAAACCTGCCGCTCGATCCAGGCTTTCTCTGTGACACTGTATTTCCGTCACATGTCCTTCACTGACCTTCCAAGCTGGAACAGACATGCCGGGACCATAGAGGGGGGAGGGCCAGCATGGCTCGCCCCCTTCCTTCTGTTCTTCCTTCCTGATCTGACATATAAATTACAGCCACATCTCACTCTACGTGAGTTTTGCAGAAATAAAATCCTAATCATGTCAGCGCCATTGCATTCTTAATCTTTTATTGAAGAGCATCGTTTGGAGACAAAGCTGCTCAGATAATAAAGGCATTTTCATGAGTATAAAGCTGCTCCATAGACAACTCCTGGATGGAGACACAGAAGGTGACCAGCAATTCCAGGAGTCCTCCTGCCCAGTCCACTTACTGCCTCCCACCGAGCGGACCTCGATGTGGCTCCAAACAGCTTGGATTCGCTGGTCTCACTGACCACAGTGTTTGTGACGTTCACCTGTTTGTACTGTTTCGGCACACGCGGCAGTGTAACATTCCATCGTGTGAGGATACTGATATTGCTTCATCCCAGCCACTGGTGGGTGTTTACTAAGTTCCAGTTTCTGGTTATTATTAGTAGTTACATTATGAGCATCCTTGTACCTGCTCTTTGATGAGAACATGGACACACTCTGGGGGTATTAACCTAAGCGTGGGATTTTTAAGTCATGAAGAGGGAAGTGAATGATCTTAGCTGATATCGACAAACAGGTCTCATTGTAGTCAGCAATATGTGTGTGTTGAGGGATGTGTGCTTAGTCACTGAGTTGTGTCTGACTCTCTGCAACCCCATGGACTGTAGCCCATCAGGCTTCTCTGTCCGTGGGATTTCCCATGCAAGAATACTGGAGTAGGTTGTCATTTCCTTCACCACAGGATCTTGCTGACCCAGATATCAAACCCACATCTCCCGTGTTGGCAGACAGATTCTTTACCATTGAGCCAACTGAAGTTTATAAAATGTGCAAGCACCAAATAAACAAATAAAAAATGACTTTTCCCATTCTAAAAATAATAATACTCTCCATATAAACTCAGAGAATGATGATAAAATAACAAAATCACTGTAATTCCATTATCTAGAAGTTTTTACTAGTTTACTGTATTTCTTTTAGTGCATTTTCCCCTTTATGTACAAATGTGTTTTTTCACAATGGGGATAATTTGGGTCACAGAATTTTCATGACTTTGCTTCACTTTCTATTTTACCAGGAGCATTTTGCATGCTGTCAAATATGTTTCAAAGACTATTTTCAATGGTTGTAAAATGTTTATTTGTGTGAATGATTATGATGTATTATGCACTTCTTACTGCATATTCTAGCTGGTTTTTTTTTTCCCTACTATGTAAGTATCAGGCTCTTCCCTGGTGGCTCAGATGGTAAAGCGTCTGCCTGCAATGCAGGAGACCTGGGTTCAATCCCTGGGTTGGGAAGATCTCCTGGAGAAGGAAATGGCAACCTACTCCAATACTCTTGCCTGGAGAATCCTACGGACAGAGGAGCCTGGTAGGCTACTGTCCATGGGGTCACACAGAGTTGGACACAACTGAATGACTTCACTATATAAATATTGAGGATATGTAAGTTCTCTTGCAAACCTTTAATCACATTTCTGATTCTTTCCTGATGATACATTCCTCGGAGCATCCTGAGTCCAAGTGTCCAACTGTTTTTGGGCTCTTGCTATGCTGTGTCAAGGATGTAGTCGTCACAGCAATGAGGTGACAGCCTATGTCTCCTGTGAGCCTGCCTTAACTTATACTGTCCATCCAGCCCCCAACATACAACTTAACATCAGAACATGCATGTGGGGAAGATGTAACATAAGCTTTTAAAAAAAGATAGGTTTTGGAGAATCAGGAAGAAGGTGATGGCACCCCACTCCAGTAGTCTTGCCTGGAGAATCCCATGGACAGAGGAGCCTGGTGGGCTGCAGTCCATGGGGTCGCGAAGAGTCATATACAACTGTGCGACTTCACTTTCACTTTCACTTGGAGAATCAAGGAGAGCCTTTAGTTAATGAAACAAAGGGGGAAAAATACTTTTTTTAAGCTACTGAAAGATAAAGCAAAGTTTGCATCCCTGATTAACAAGTTTTTGTGTGTGGGTTTTTTTTTTTTTTTTTTTACATCACAGTCAAGAAAGTTTCTATTTTCCCAGAAAATAAAGCTTAGAACTAGGACTCCTGAAGAGTTATTTTCTGGCTTTGTAGCTGAGGAGGTAATATGTGCGATCTTTCAGGAAGGATAGCGGCTGTGCCTCCCATGCATAACATTTTTAATTAACTTTTTATTTTGGAACAAGAAAGCACAGATTAGAGCTTGCATCCTGGTGGTATGAGACAGAGAATTCATCTCACAACTGATTATATGTAAAGAGGGATTATAAACACCAAGTCAGTAAATCTTTTCGGAATATCTAGTGGTTTTTTCCTACTTCTCAGACAGAAAAGCCACGCATGAGGGTTTGTGTTAATGCCAGCAGCAGAATGTAAGCGAGGACTCTTGAGGCTTGCATGAGCTTTAGAATGTTTTCATCTCTCTGGCTGCTTTCCGCACAAGGGCTTGCAGAATTCCACACGGCATTTTTATACACACACAGTCACAGCGGACTGATATTCTGACACGACTTCAGTGTGGGGTATATCCTCCTTCCTCAGGCCAGCTGTCCTTTCACACCCAGGTGCTATGATCGGTCTCCTTGCCTTTGCTTTGTTATCTCTGCCTTAAAAAAAAATTTATTGGACTAGAGTTGATTTACAATGTTGTGTTTCAAGTGGATAGTAAAGTCAATCAGTTATACACATAGTGTGAAGTCACTCAGTCGTGTCCAACTCTTTGCGACCCCATGGACTGTAGCCTACCAGTCTCCTCTGTTCATGGCATTTTCCAGGCTAGAGTACTGGAGTGGATTGCCATTTCCTTCTCCAGGGGATCCTCCCAAACCAGGGATCGAACCCTGGTCTCCCGCATTGTAGACAGATGCTTTACCGTCTGAGCCACCAGGGAAGTCAGTTATACACATACATATATATATATATATACACACACACACAGGAACATACATACATATATATGTAGTTATACATATACATATATACATATATCCACTCTTTTTTAGATTCTTTTCCCACATAGGTCATTTCAGAGTATTGAGTAGAATTTCCTGTGCTACACGGCAGGTCCTTGTTGGTTATCTATTTTATGTACAGTAGTGTGTATATCTCACTCCCCAGCTCCTAATTTATCCCTGCCCCCTTCTCCTTTCTGGTAGCTCAGCTTACAAAGAATCTGCCAGCAATGCAGGAGACCCCAATTCGATTCCTGGGTCAGGAAGGTTCCCTGGAGAAGGGATAGGCTACCCAGTCCAGTATTCCTGGACTTCCTCTGTGGCTCACCTGGTAAAGAATCCACCTGCCATGCGGGAGACCTGGGTTAAATCCCCAGGTTGGGAAGATCCCTTGGAGAAGGGAGCAGCTATCCACCCCAGTATTCTGTCCTGGAGAATTCCATGGACTGCACAGTCCATGGGGTTGCAAAGAGCTGGACATGGCTGAGTGACTTTCACTTCACTTCTTTGCTTCCCCTTTGGTAACCGTAAGTTTATTTTCTATGTCTGTTTTGTAAGTTCATTTGTATCTCTTTTCAGATTCCACATAAAAGCAGTATTGTATGTTATTTGTCTTTCTCTGTCTGACCTCCTTCACTTGCATCATGCTCTCTAGCTCCACTCCTGTTGCTGCAAATGGCATCGTTTCATCCTTTTTAATAGTTGAGTAATATTCCATTGTATATACATGCCACACCTTTATTCATTCCTCTGTTGATGGGCACTGCAGGACTCTTATGAAAGCTCTTTGTTCATCAGGCTGATGTTCTGTGGGGCAGAGATCTAGAGTCAGACAGGCTCTCGACCTCATGGAGGTCCCCTTTGATAGGGCAGTTTGTGGGGCCTGGACTTGGACCTGGACATAGAACTGACGGTCTTTGGGTTTATTCTTGATTCCCACCAGAATTCTGGGACATACTGGAAAAGGAGCAGAAAGTCCTCACTTTTTACCATTGGCAGGTGGCTTGCTGGCTCAAGGGAGGGGACCTCCATCTGAAGGAATGCATGTCTAAGCCCAGACCTTGGTCTAAGGATGGATGAGGCTCCCATACAGCTCAGTCTTTGGTTACCAGGCAGATTTGGAGTGTAAGTTTGAGACAGTGTGTGGCTGAGGTGTAGGCAGTGCCTGGAATGTACTCTGCTATGTTTTCACCCTGAGAGAAGGACATGAGTGTGTGGGCTGTAATCACCTGTAAATTCAACCTCCACTGACAAAGTTACCAGGTCAGATCATCAGGTCTAACACATAATGTGAAGCCAACATGTGTTGGAATTTAACAGTTTCAAAACTGCTTGAAATTTGTTCCCACAGTTGCCTAACTCTAACAAATAATTTAAGAATTGTCTCACCAACCCTAAAATGCCATACAGTAAAACTCTTTCGGATATAGGCCAGTAACAAGGGTTACTACAGAAGATGAGGACAGAGAATGAAAACGTTCATTTCTGCTTTCTTGTTATTACAGGTTTGGCACTATAATGGGTATTTTACATAGGGTTCAAAAAGTACAAGTGCAGTTAAAAAGTGGTTGCAGTGGTGGGTATATTATTTTCTAAATGATCTGAGTTTTCACAAGGGTCAAAATGACCAGCTTCAGAAGGACAAGTGTGTATCGACCGTCACCAGGGAGGGGCCAGGAAACGTTCCATATCAGGTGGACTTGGTGGGGTTTCAGAGGAAGTTGGGTACCAGTCATGGAACTGTAGGCTATTCCATCATGAATCTCTGCGTTTCAGAGATTTATTCAGTTTTGTTGCAGAAAATGCAAAGCAAGTCAGGAGAGCATTTCATCTTAAGTCAGTGAACAACAAATACATTGACTTTGTCAATGTTTGACATTTAACTGGCTTCTCCCTTCTTCCATCCTGTTTTGTGAGTTCATCTACTGACTTCAGTTTTAGCAAAGGAGCCTGGGCGGGGAGGGTCTGGATGGGGGTGGGAGAGTTGGGGGCAGTGTAAGGAAAGGAAGAAGGGCCTTGTTGGGGGAGGATCTGGAAGAGGGTGAGGAACCTCAGGAGGAAGTTTCAAAAGGGGAGGGGGGATCTGCCTGGGAAGGTCTGGATAGGGAGCAGAGCCAGTGGTCACACTGAGACTGGCCAGGCAGCAGCTGAGAGTGGCAAACCTGTGACTGTGACCACTTTGACTGTGTAGGTAGTTCAGCAGCTTCTCTGCTCTCCACATGCCCCCTACCATCCTCCAACACACACTCAGACTCACAAATAGATAGCCAGTGGGAATTTGCTGTATGACGCAGAGAGCTCAAACTGGTACTCTGTGACAACCTAGAAGGTTGGATGGGGTGGGAGAGGGGTATGAGAGGAAGGGGACATGTGTATACCTGTGGCTGATTCACGTTGATGTTTGGCAGAAACCAATACAATACTGAAAAACAATTATCCTTCAATTAAACAATTTTTTAAAACTGAATACATAAGTTAAAAAACAAAAAGACAACTGGTGTGAGTTTCTAGTAATAGGTCCAAATCATCCTTGGAAGCTGAGTGTCACAAATGAGCACACAGGCCACAGGTCCAGCTGTATGGATGTCAGCTTGACTAACATGAGAAGGAGTCATCCTCATTGAAGGGAGAGTTCTGTCGGGACATTCACAGAAACAGGCATATTTAGAGAGCCAGGCAGGTGCTCTGGGAGAAAGAGAGGTGTCAATACCAATGACCCCCAGGCCCTGGGCAGTTCCAGACGTGGGACCCTAGGACAGAGGTATGAGGGTAAAGTGGGCAGAATAGTGGGGGGATGGACAGCTAAGGTTCCAAATAGATGGATGTTCCTGATGCTGAGACGAGCTTTGCCCCTAGAATCAAGTCTGGTTATCAGACCTCAGCTGTAAAGTGCAGACAGAATCTGAGGAGTGAGATGGAAGTCAGGTTATTAGGCTTGAAATCTGAAGTCAGAGTGAGCTTGATCGCATTACCCTCTCCCCAAAGTATTAGATGAGGGCTGGCTTCTTGGAGGTAAAGCCAGAGCTTGGATGTGGAAAGGGAAGAGAGTAAGGGGTGACTGATGTACTTACCTACTTGTGCCATGGCAGGCGCAGCCCTGAGTTACTGATTCTTTCCTCGTTAAATCCTCATAACCATTCTATGAAGTGCTATTGTCCTCCCATTTCATCCACTGAGACCGTAGTTTCAAGACTTGCAGAAACACTAGTTTGAATGGCTGTCTTCAGATTTCTTGCTAAGCAAAGAAGGATCTAGCTTTCCCGAGAAAACTTTCTTCTGGCACTTTCTTGTACCCATCTCTGCTGAAAAGAAGCTATTTCTTTTATTATGACAGAGGACTAGGGAGCACAGGGCCCTTCCTGAACGTCCTAAACAAAAGTGCCTACATTCAAAGGTTTTCGGCCACTCACTACATGGTGTTTTACTAGTACTGCATTAAGGAGATATTGAGGCTCACAAGTAACCTGATGGAGTGACTATTTTCAGGGAGGAACTTGCAGTGTTCAGGATGGGTCAAGGGCCTGCCTGACACCCAGGATCTCGGTGTCCATAAATATTGAACAGAGTTGGTTTATTTTTGTTAACTTAAAGCCCAGGAACCACTCTGTGAGTGGTTTTAAATTCAGCTCATAAAATAACCTTCCCAAATCAGTTCATTTGGTTCTTGAGGTCTCCAGACCATGTTTGAATTTTACAACCACCTCTGACAGAATGATGGTTCCCCGCCCCCCAAATCTGGATACATTTGCACCTTTAACAACCTTGCAAAACAGGAAGAAAAGTGGAAAGGGAATTGTTCGTTAAAATATTTGCTTGAAGTTTCATTAGCTCAAAGTAACCCACCTAAGCTTTCCGGCCCCCTGTGGTTGATAAATAATTGGAGTAAACACAGCACTCACAGTGACAATGATGGCAACAAGGATGGCGCGCTCTTAGAGAGGAGCAGTCTTCTAAGCTCTTTCACATTAATCAAGATAGATTGTTTTTTTAAAAGATCTCTAATTACTTTCCTGTTAATTATTTATATTCACCAAGAGTTTTACACTTGCTTGCTAGTTAGTAGCCTCATGAGGTACGGTGGGTATTAAATATTGATTTATGCCTGGCAATTGTGAAGAGCTGGCTTGCCCAGCCGCATCCTTGGCTAAAGCCACTCGTCCTCCTTAGTCTTCTTCGGCAGCGGCTTATCACCAACCGCATGCCCAAGAACACCTCGTGTGTCCAGCTAACACTCTTGCTTTCATCATAGACACATGGAACTTATATACCTGAGAGATCTCGTCTTACAATTCCATCAGGAGCCACATAAATGATGCCCTTAGCATCACTTCCACCTCACACTCAAAGCAGACACCACTAATCCACATTGGGCTGGTCCACTGGTCCCCAACCCAGTTATAATGCTTCTTTACACAGCTCTCTGAGCAATTTCCTCCAATCGATTGGTTTTTATCTCCAGTGCCAGTTCATATTTGTCATCTGTTCTCTGCTCATGAAAAACCTTAGCAAGAGTGAGCTTATTACTGCCCAGGACAGCTTGCTCCTCTATTAAGTCTGGCTGCAGGAGCAGCTCTTTGTAAATAACCTCCAACAAGATGACCTAAGTGACATTCTAAAATTTCTGTTCTTACTTCTTTATCTTTCTCTTATCTACTCTATTTTTTAACCTCTATTTATCCCTTTGCTTGAAAGTATAAATTTCAGTTATGGTGGAAAGAAAATATACAATTGCTCATATTTTTTAGGTTGTTTTATTTAAAATCTATCCATGTTTGCAAATCCAACTCAATGGATGTGAATCTGAGCAAATTCCAGGAGACAATGAAGGACAGGGAAGTCAGCCATGTTGCAATCCATGGGGTCACAGAGTGTTGGACATGACTTAGCGACTGAACAGCAACAATCCATGGTTTAAAATAAACAATCTCTGCAAGATTTTGTGGATACAGAGGACCATCCAGGCAAGACAATAAAGGTTTTCAGAACTGCTCTTAAAAACTGTGATAGTGGTTTTCCATGAGAGCACCGGTGGTGTAGAGTTAGGAGAAAACTCAGAGCTGAGAGCTGAACCGAATTTTGAAGGGTCAAGAAGAATTTGGCCAGATAGTTAGTAGGGAAAGTACAGCCTAAGGAGAGAAGCTGGACAGGGATGTGTGTGCCCATAAAAGGTGTGCTAGGTTAGTGATTCTGAGACTTGGGCTGGAGAGCTTATGAGAAGACAGCTCAAAGTTCTCCTCTTTCCATGTGTCTGATTCCAAGGACCCGGGGTGGAGTCCGAAAACCTGCACTTCTAGCAATTTTGATGCTGATGTTGCTGGTTCAGGACCCCCCACTTCGCGCTCCCTTGCTTTCAGCCTAAGCAGGCTGTGCATTCCTGCCCCCAGTCCCATAAAAGTGGGTTTTCTTTTCCATCTGTCCTGCTTTTTGAGCATGGAAAAGAATAATAAATGTTCAAGCAAAACCTGAAGGCTTGTCTGTCAAGGTGACCTTGGTTTGCTTGGGCAACGTGAGCTAAAGGTGGGACAAATTGGTGATTGTCAGGAGTGAGTCTGTGGCTGCAGAAAGAGAAAGCCCACCAGTGATGGGTGCAGGACTCCAGGAGCTGGCACTGGGGGGTTCCCCTCCAAAGTTCCCCAGGAGGGTCCACTGTGTTCTCAAGAGTGCCTGAGACTCAGGCTGTGGGTCTTTAAGGAATGGACCATGTGATGTTTTCCTCCAAGTCATCTGCCACTCTCACCATGGTGGAGTCACCACTCCATCCTGCTGTCCTTACCCTGAAGGACTAGACTTGCCTCCACTTATGGAACTGTCCCTTCAGTTCAGTTCAGTTGAGTTCAGTCACTCAGTCATGTTTGACTCTTTGTGACTCTATGAATTGCAGCACGCCAGGCCTCCCTGTCCATCACCAACTCCCGGATTTACTCAAACACATGTCCATTGAGTCGGAGATGTCATCCAACCAGCTTATCCTCTGTCGTTTCCTTCTCCTCCTGCCCTCAATCTTTCCCAGCATCAGGGTCTTTTCAAATCAGTCAGCTCTTTGCATCATGTGGCCAAAGTATTGGAGTTTCAGCTTCAACATCTGTCCTCCCAGAGAACACTCAGGACTGATCTCCTTTAGGATGGACTGGTTGGCTCTCCTTGCAGTCCAAGGGACTCTCAAGAGTCTTCTCCAACACCACAGTTCGAAAGCATCAATTCTTTGGTGCTCAGCTTTCTTTATAGTTCAACTCTCACACCCATACAAGACTACTGGAAAAACCATAGCCTTGACTAGGCAGACCTTTGGTGGCAAAGTAATGTCTCTGCTTTTCAATATGCTGTCTAAGTTGGTCATAACTTTCTTTCCAAGGAGTAAGCGTCTTTTAATTTCATGACTGCAATCACCATCTGCAGAGCATGGAAAAGAATAATAAATGTTCAAGCAAAACCTGAAGGCTTGTCTGTCAAGGTGACCTTGGTTTGCTTGGGCAACGTGAGCTAAAGGTGGGACAAATTGGTGATTGTCAGGAGTGAGTCTGTGGCTGCAGAAAGAGAAAGCCCACCAGTGATGGGTGCAGGACTCCAGGAGCTGGCACTGGGGGGTTCCCCTCCAAAGTTCCCCAGGAGGGTCCACTGTGTTCTCAAGAGTGCCTGAGACTCAGGCTGTGGGTCTTTAAGGAATGGACCATGTGATGTTTTCCTCCAAGTCATCTGCCACTCTCACCATGGTGGAGTCACCACTCCATCCTGCTGTCCTTACCCTGAAGGACTAGACTTGCCTCCACTTATGGAACTGTCCCTTCAGCTCAGTTCAGTTGAGTTCAGTCACTCAGTCATGTTTGACTCTTTGTGACTCTATGAATTGCAGCACGCCAGGCCTCCCTGTCCATCACCAACTCCCGGATTTACTCAAACACATGTCCATTGAGTCGGAGATGTCATCCAACCAGCTTATCCTCTGTCGTTTCCTTCTCCTCCTGCCCTCAATCTTTCCCAGCATCAGGGTCTTTTCAAATCAGTCAGCTCTTTGCATCATGTGGCCAAAGTATTGGAGTTTCAGCTTCAACATCTGTCCTCCCAGAGAACACTCAGGACTGATCTCCTTTAGGATGGACTGGTTGGCTCTCCTTGCAGTCCAAGGGACTCTCAAGAGTCTTCTCCAACACCACAGTTCGAAAGCATCAATTCTTTGGTGCTCAGCTTTCTTTATAGTTCAACTCTCACACCCATACAAGACTACTGGAAAAACCATAGCCTTGACTAGGCAGACCTTTGGTGGCAAAGTAATGTCTCTGCTTTTCAATATGCTGTCTAAGTTGGTCATAACTTTCTTTCCAAGGAGTAAGCGTCTTTTAATTTCATGACTGCAATCACCATCTGCAGTGATTTTGGAGCCCCCCAAAATAAAGTCAGCCACTGTTTCCACTGTTTCCCTAGCTATTTGCCATGAAGTGATGGGACTGGATGCCATGATCTTCGTTTTCTGAACGTTGAGCTTTAAGCCAACATTTTCACTCTCCTCTTTCACTGTCATCAAGAGGCTTTTTAGTTCCTCTTCACTTTCTGCCATAAGTGTGGTGTCATCTGCATATCTGAGGTTACTGATATTTCTCCTGGCAAACTTGATTCCAGCTTGTACTTCTTCCAGCCCAGTGTTTCTCATGATGTACTCTGAATATAAGTTAAATAAGCAGGGTGACAACACAGCCTTGATATACTCCTTTTCCTATTTGGAACCAGTCTGTTGTTCCATGTCCAGTTCTAACTGTTGCTTCCTGACCTGCATACAGGTTTCTCAGGAGGCAAGTCAGGTGGTCTGTTCTTTGGGATTGGAATGAAAACTGACCTTTTCCAGTCCTGTGGCCACTGCTGAGTTTTCCAAATTTGCTGGCATATTGAGTGCAGCACTTTCACAGCATTATCTTTTAGGATTTGAAGTAGTTCAACTGGAATTCCATCACCTCCACTAGCTTTGTTCATAGTGATGCTTTCTAAGGCCCACTTGACTTCACATTCCAGGATGTCTGGTTCTTGGTGAGTGATCACACCATCATGATTATCTGTGTCATGAAGATCTTTTTTGTATAGTTCTTCTGTGTATTCTTGCCACCTCTTCTTAATATCTTCTGCTTCTGTTAGGTACATACCATTTCTGTCCTTTATTGAGTCCCTCTTTGCATGAAATGTTCCCTTAGTATCTCTAATTTTCTTGAAAAGATGTCTAGTCTTTCCCATTCTATTGTTTTCCTCTATTTCTTTACATTGATCACTGAGGAAGACTTTCTTATCTCTCCTTGCTATTCTTTGGAGCTCTGCATTCAAATGGATATATCTTTCCTTTTCTCCTTTGCTTTTCACTTCTCTTCTTTTCACAGCTATTTGTAAGGCCTCCTTAGACAGCCATTTTGCCTTTTTTTTTTTTTTGCATTTCTTTTTCTTGGGAATGAACTTGATCTCTGTCTCCTGTACAGTGTCACAAACATCCATCCATAGTTCATCAGGCATTCTATCAGATCTAGTACCTTAAATCTATTTCTCACTTCCACTGTATAATCATAAGGGATTTGATTTAGGTCATATCTGAATGGTCTAGTGATTTTCCCCACTTCTTTCAATTTAAGTCTGAATTTAGCCACAGTCAGCTCCTTGTCTTGTGTTTGCTGACTATATAGGGCTTCTCCATCTTTGGCTGCAAGGAATATAATCAATCTGATTTCAGTGTTGACCACTTGGTGCTGCCCATGTGTAAAGTCTTCTCTTGTGTTGTTGGAAGAGAGTGTTTGTTATGACCAGCGCATTCTCTTGGCAAAACTCTATTAGCCTTTGCCCTGTTTCATTCTGTACTTCAAGGCCAAATTTGCCTGTTACTCCAGGTGTTTCTTGACTTCCTACTTCTACATTCTAGTCTCCTATAATGAAAAGGACATCTTTTCTGGGTGTTAGTTATAAAAGGTCTTGTAGGTCTTCATAGAACTGCTCAACTTCAGCTCTTTCAGCATTACTGGTCGGGGCATATACTTGGATTACCATGATATTGAATGGTTTGCCTTGGATACAAACAGAGATCATTCTGTGATTTTTGAAATTACATCCAAGTACTGCATTTCAGGTTCTTGTTGACTACTGGCTACTCCATTTCTTCTAAGGGATTCCTGCCCACAGTAGTAGATATAATGGTCATCTGAGTTAAATTCACCCATTCCAGTCCATCTTAGTTCACTGATTCCTAGAATGTCATTATTCACTCTTGCTGTCTCTGACCACTTTCAATTTGCTTTGATTCATGGACCTAACATTCCAGGTTCCTAAGCAATATTGCTCTTTACAGCATCAGACCTTGCTTCTATCACCAGTCACGTCCACAACTAGGTGTTGTTTTTGCTTTGGCTCCATCCTTTCATAATTTCTGGAGTTATTTCTCCACTGAAAATGGTGGTTGTGCAGTGCAGGAGCAGCCGAGAGGAGCTACCCCTCGTCCAAGGTCAGGAGCGGCGGCCATAAGGAGATACCCTACGTTCAAGGTAAGGAGCAGAGGCTGCACATTGCTGGAGCATCCCTGAAGAGATACCCCATGTCCAAGGTAAGAGAAACACAAATAAGATGGTAGGTGCTGAGAGACAGCATCAGAAGGCAGACAGATTGAAACCACGGTCACAGAAAAGTAGCCAATCTGATCACACAGACCACAGCCTTGTCTAACTCAATGAAACTAAGCCATGCTGTGTGGGGCCACCCAAGATGGGCAGGTCATGGTGGAGAGGTCTGACAGAATGCGGTCCACTGGAGAAGGGAATAGCAAACCACTTCAGTATTCTTGCCTTGAGAACCCCATGAACAGTATGAAGAAGCAAAAAGATGGGACACTGAAAGATGAACTCTCCAGGTTGGTAGGTGCCCAGTATGCTGCTGGAGATCAGTGGAAAACTAACTCCAGAAAGAATCTCCCTTCAACATCCTTTCAAAGAAAATTCCACTATGTTTCACCCTCTAATGGAACAGATCCTATATTTCTCTCCCTGCCCCCATGCCCTCACTAGAGTGACTTCTGAACTCTCAATACCACCCCCAACCCAAGTGAGTCTGGGACTATCCCAGCATCTACTGCTTCCTATGAGATCTTGTTGTTACTTGCTGATTCCACCGGACTTTCTTTTCTCCCTGCAAGTAGCAAAGTGATTGTGCATGCTCAGTCACTTCAGTCATGTTTGATTCTTTGTGACTCTATGGACCATAGCCCATCAGGCTCCTTTGTCCACAGGAATCTCCAGGCAAGAATACTGGAATGGGTTGTCATGCCCTCCTCCAGGGGACCTTCTGACCCAGGGATCAAACCCATGTCTCCTGAGTCTTTTGCATTGTAGGCATATTCTTTACAGCTGAGCCACTGGGGAAGCCCAGTAAAGTAATTACTGGGTAAATATTTTTCTTTAAAATCACAGTGGATTTTCATGATTTTTCTCTCAGCACTTACAGCATCCCTAACTGACCTGGGATGCTCTAGGTTAACCCCACTTCCCAGTCGGGGATGCTCATCAGTGTGGTCCATTTTCTGAGGCTCTCCGTTCATCCCCATTGCCAGGCTAAGTACAAATTGGTCCTAAAAACAGGGAAGGCTGAAGACATTAGGAGGGACCCAGGCGAGGAAACTCTCATAAGAGGCCTCTGTGTCATCTCCTTCCTGAGTCACTGGGCCTTTGTCAGGGGCAGCTGCAGCCCAGGAAACAGGATACCCTGGGCCTCAGGGGCAATGCCAGCTGGATCCTCTCATCCCGTTGTTTAAAATCCAAGTGGCTAATCTCTGCGGTCCCCAGGGGAATGAGAGGTGCTGACGGCTGAGGAGTGCCTCATCTTGTGAAGGTCCTGCCTGCCCCCACCCCCAGCAGCCCCCACACCGAGCGGGCCCAGCACAGACCTGGCTCCGGGTCAGCTCTTCTCTGAGTGTTTAAAGTCTTGGCATTTCTATCTCCGTTTTGGCTGAGGGAGAGAACATTTTTCAATAGCACTACTGAAACGCTGCTTTCTACTTCAGTGCTTTTTCTCGCAAAAGGCTTTGCTGGGACAAGACACAAAGAAAAGAGAGAAATGGCCCCAAGAAACCAGATGCCAGCACCTCCACTCACAGCTCCACCACTTTCGGCTCCTCTTCCCAAATCTCACTCCTTCCCTGGAGAGGGTTGCCTCCTACCTGAGGACAGTGTCCCATCCTATGCCCTTGACTGTGCCGTCCTCCTATAGAAGACATTAGAGACTGTGACAGCCCTTGGGTCCAGTGAACAGCCCACTTAGTGCCGGGTCCAATCTGGATCCCTTTAGACATCGGAAGCCAAGGGCTTTGGGTACCATGACCTGAAGCAACAAGTGCACCCCATCCGTTTCTGTAACAAAACCTATCTTCAAAACATGTACAAACCTGCTGCCAGCACAAAGAAACATAAAATTTAATAGTGTATATGCCCAAACACTGACTCTCAGTTGGCTTCATTTTCTACTTGGTAAATCCAAGAAATTTTCTTTTTTCCAAAGAAAATTTTTAACGAAAGGGGTTGTTGCTATTCAGTTGCTAAGACGTGTCCAAGTCTTTGTGACCCCATGGACTGTAGCATGCCTGGCTCCCCTGTCCTCTGCTATCTCCTAGAGTTTGCTCAAATTCATGTCCATTGAGTCAGTGATGCCATCCAACCATTTCATCCTCTGTTGCCTCCTTTTCCTCCTGTCCTCAATCTTTCCCAGCATCAGGGTCTTTTCCAATGAGTCAGCTCTTCACATCATGTGGCCAAAATACTGGAGCATCAGCTTCAGCATCTCTCTTTCCCATAAATATTCAGGGTTGATTTCCTTAAAGACTGACTGGTTTGGTTTCTTGCCAAAATATGAGAGTCCAAGGGCCTCTTAAATGTCTTCTTCAACACCACCATTCAAAAGCATCAGTTCTTAAATGCTCAGCCTTCTTTATGATCCATTCTCACATCTGTACATGATTACTGGAAAAACCATAGCTTGGACTATATGGATTTTTGTTGGCAAAGTGATGTCACTGTTTTTTAATACACTATCTAGGTGTGTCATAGCTTTCTTTCCAAGGAGCAAGAAAAGAACTATGGACAGAGATCAAATACTACCTTGAAGAAAATTTTGGCGAATTGTTTTTCCAGTGACTTCAATATTTTGGACATGCATTAGCTTTAGAATTTATCACATTATGCTGCAGTGTTTATATTCTTCATTCAACTGTGACCAACCTTGAACACTGAAATCTTTTCTTATTAACCTCTGTGAGCCCACTGACTGCATATTGTAGGGGCTTAAATACCTCTCACTGATGGTAGAGAGAAGGAGAAATCTTATCAAGAAACGCTTTGGGCCAGTGAAGTGTGTTGCACACAACCAAAAAATCTATGAAATAACTGAATTCACAATTCACCATCCCTTAATGCTTAATTGATTCCTTAATGTAAAAGCTATTTTAAAAATTGAACAGAAGAGCTAAGACAGATAATTTTGAATACAAGACCATCTACTGTGGAATTTCGCCAGGCAAAGCTGATTTTAAAAGTAGTTCTGAAAGGTGAGAAGTGACTGCTGATTCATGACTGCATAAGTTAAGATGTGAGCATCTAAAACTATCACAGTGATGTAAGTACCTGAAACAATATGAAGTAGCTGGCAGCATAGACAGTGAACACTTAATAAACAAAAACCTCATGTTTTATTCATGTTTTTGACAAGAAAGTTAACAATGGGGATGAAGATTGATTGAAAAATCTAAGCCCTTCAGCATCTCACTCAAAATAATTAGAAAATAGGTGGATTTAAAGACATGAGAAAATCAAGTGTCGTTTCATAATCTTCTCTGCATATTTATCAGGAGAAAAATGGATTAATTCTTAATTTAAGGCACAAGATGAAATTAATCAAATCCCATGTCTGCTGTCGCTTTTTTACTCCATTACTTTCAGTAATGGTCTTAAACGTAAAATGAGCTCTGTTAAAAACAGTGAACAAAATTTAAATATTAGAGTTTTCCCATTACGGTTATTTTGACTACTTGAATTAACAAACAACATGAGTTGATATTTGCATATCTGTACAACATTAACAGTTATGTAGATAGAGTAGAGCTGCTAAGGTTCATAGACAGATAAATCCTAAGAGACTAGAAGCTCAGATGGATTTTGTGGTTAGTTCTCAGCATTTTTTATGACTTTAAGAAGACTTTTCTCTCTGAAGGAAAGCCATTTCCAGTTCTTACGTTACAAAAATTTCACTTCAGTTACAAAATAATAATAGGCAATATATTAATAGTATACCTTACTATTAATACACTCAAATTCAGAAATATAGGAAACATAAGTAGACAGATGATTTCATGCATTCTAAAACAGTTTGATCATATTTATTACTAAAGTACCTAGAAAGTGTGGCTTGACTTGATATAAAAAGCACGTACAAGTTCTCAGAAACACATTTATTGCACAAAAACCATCTACATTTATGATTTGATCCATCAAGATACAATTACTCAAATTCCACAACTGTTAAGTGTTGTGATTCATGATCTTTTCACAAAATAACTGCATTTTAAATTTCATTTTAAACTAAGACTTTGAGAACTTACTCAAAACACAGAAATACCTTCACAGACAAGGCTGTAACTCTGAGAATCATTGAGCTTAGACTCCTAGAGGTCTGCATGGGGATGTGAAGTAATAAAGACCATTCTGATTCTAGGCCAGATCTGTGATTCTCCTCTCTGCTTGGTGAGGGTGGGGAAGACAAAGTATGTTTTCCTGTCCAGGGAGAATCATTTTTCTACGGGAAGGGGAGAAGTAAGTATTTTCTGCAAGACTTTTATTCATCCACCTTTACCTTTTTAACCCAAATAACTTTGTAGTTGTCGTTGTTCAATCGTCAAGTGATGTCTGACTCTTTGTGACCCATGGACGGCAGCCCACTAGGCTCCTCTGTCCATAGCATTCTCCAGGCAAGACTACTAGAGTGGGTTGCCATTTCCTCACCAACCTTGAACACTGAAATCTTTTCTTATTAACCTCTGTGAGCCCACTGACTGCATATTGTAGGGGCTTAAATACCTCTCACTGATGGTAGAGAGGAAGGAGAAATCTTATCAAGAAACGCTTTGGGCCAGTGAAGTGTGTTGCACACAACCAAAAAATCTATGAAATAACTGAATTCACAATTCACCATCCCTTAATGCTTAATTGATTCCTTAATGTAAAAGCTATTTTAAAAATTGAACAGAAGAGCTAAGACAGATAATTTTGAATACAAGACCATCTACTGTGGAATTTCGCCAGGCAAAGCTGATTTTAAAAGTAGTTCTGAAAGGTGAGAAGTGACTGCTGATTCATGACTGCATAAGTTAAGATGTGAGCATCTAAAACTATCACAGTGATGTAAGTACCTGAAACAATATGAAGTAGCTGGCAGCATAGACAGTGAACACTTAATAAACAAAAACCTCATGTTTTATTCATGTTTTTGACAAGAAAGTTAACAATGGGGATGAAGATTGATTGAAAAATCTAAGCCCTTCAGCATCTCACTCAAAATAATTAGAAAATAGGTGGATTTAAAGACATGAGAAAATCAAGTGTCGTTTCATAATCTTCTCTGCATATTTATCAGGAGAAAAATGGATTAATTCTTAATTTAAGGCACAAGATGAAATTAATCAAATCCCATGTCTGCTGTCGCTTTTTTACTCCATTACTTTCAGTAATGGTCTTAAACGTAAAATGAGCTCTGTTAAAAACAGTGAACAAAATTTAAATATTAGAGTTTTCCCATTACGGTTATTTTGACTACTTGAATTAACAAACAACATGAGTTGATATTTGCATATCTGTACAACATTAACAGTTATGTAGATAGAGTAGAGCTGCTAAGGTTCATAGACAGATAAATCCTAAGAGACTAGAAGCTCAGATGGATTTTGTGGTTAGTTCTCAGCATTTTTTATGACTTTAAGAAGACTTTTCTCTCTGAAGGAAAGCCATTTCCAGTTCTTACGTTACAAAAATTTCACTTCAGTTACAAAATAATAATAGGCAATATATTAATAGTATACCTTACTATTAATACACTCAAATTCAGAAATATAGGAAACATAAGTAGACAGATGATTTCATGCATTCTAAAACAGTTTGATCATATTTATTACTAAAGTACCTAGAAAGTGTGGCTTGACTTGATATAAAAAGCACGTACAAGTTCTCAGAAACACATTTATTGCACAAAAACCATCTACATTTATGATTTGATCCATCAAGATACAATTACTCAAATTCCACAACTGTTAAGTGTTGTGATTCATGATCTTTTCACAAAATAACTGCATTTTAAATTTCATTTTAAACTAAGACTTTGAGAACTTACTCAAAACACAGAAATACCTTCACAGACAAGGCTGTAACTCTGAGAATCATTGAGCTTAGACTCCTAGAGGTCTGCATGGGGATGTGAAGTAATAAAGACCATTCTGATTCTAGGCCAGATCTGTGATTCTCCTCTCTGCTTGGTGAGGGTGGGGAAGACAAAGTATGTTTTCCTGTCCAGGGAGAATCATTTTTCTACGGGAAGGGGAGAAGTAAGTATTTTCTGCAAGACTTTTATTCATCCACCTTTACCTTTTTAACCCAAATAACTTTGTAGTTGTCGTTGTTCAATCGTCAAGTGATGTCTGACTCTTTGTGACCCATGGACGGCAGCCCACTAGGCTCCTCTGTCCATAGCATTCTCCAGGCAAGACTACTAGAGTGGGTTGCCATTTCCTCTTCTAGGGGATCTTCCCAACCCAAGGATCGAACCCATGTCTCCTGAGTTTCCTGCATTGGCAGGAAGATTCCTTAAATCTGAGCCACCAGGAAAGCCCCAAATAGCTTTAGCACTACAAAAAACTCAAACTTGAGTTTTAAAAGGGTTTGGCAAGTCTATTTTTCAGAGACTAGAAGAGATGTTGAAAACATTCCAAAGTTCTCGACATATGGATACCCAGTCCTGTAGGCATGTCTGCAGTCCAAATTGAGAAGCAGGCAGACTGCTGTTGAGGACAAAGAGCATCTTATTCTTAGTCAATGGCACACACTTTGGCAGACAAAATAGCTTATAATTTGACATAGCCTCGGTTTCCAAAAGATATTTTTTGTTTTCTTTCCACTGAGCACAGGTGGTCGCCTAGCCTCCTACGTGCAGGGAGCCTTGGTGAGCATCTCATATGTGTGAATGCCAGCCAGGGCCCCGGGGGTGCAGAAGGACATCTTCAACTGTAGATGAGACTTACAATGTGGGGAAAGGCTAAACTCAGAAAATCCTACTTGTTTTGCCAGACTCTTGGAAGAATTTCAAAGAAATGTGCCCTCTTTACTCTCCTGATATGTACTGAGGGACACATCACACCCTTGACTTTTCTTTCTCTTTTTGAAACCAAGATGTGGCTAAACTCCTGTTATCTAAGTGATATACAGGCTTCCCAGGTGGCTCAGTGGTAAAGAACCTGCCTGCTAGTGCAGGAGACACGAGTTTGATCCCTGAGTCTGGAAGATCCCCTGGAGAAGGAAACGGCAAATAACTCCAGTATTCTTACCTGGAGAATCCCATGGACAGAGAAGCCTGGTGGGCTACAATCCATGTGGTCACAAGTTGGACATGACTTAGCAAGTAAACCACTATGAAGTGATGTCCTAAGAAGCAAAGATTTCTTTTTTTAAAGAAAGTAGTTATATAAGCATTAGATATTAATGTCCTATTAAGCAGTGTGGAATCATGAAGCCTTATGTGTCCAGTCTCCAAAGCCTCTCCCATCACTCAGGGTCCCATCCACATGCTTTCCTGTGACCTCTAGCCCCCGAGGCCCCACATGGAGATTTGCCTGAAATAAACTGACAGGAGGCACACATTAACATGTACATATGCATATACTACCCTTTGCTACTCTCAGCATAGAAATAAAAAACAACTAGACACTAACACAGTGAGTGTAGGCTCTGATTCAAAACGTTGAACTGCATGCATCCATGACAACTACAGTGTTGGCAGTCTCTGCTGGGGAACTAGTCAGGGTACCTTTTATTACAAGGAAAGGAGACAAAGTTGAGTGATTTTAGAGCAAGGGGAGATAATACAAACAAAAGCTGCTCACATTTGTTGTGCTTCACATTTATCCATTCACTCCCCATGGCAACCTCACCAAACTGGTACTTGGATGACACTTGTCTTAGAGGTGAAACTGCTGAAGTGTGATCAGATTAGGCACCTGACCGAGGCCACAAAGCCAACAACTGAAACCCATTGGTCTGAGGGACTCAGAGTCTCATAGGAATTAAAAGGTGCAAAATAAATTGCAACCAAGCTTCACAGTATTTGAAAGGGATTGGACCAGGGCTGGGAGCTTCTGTGGTGGCTCAGATGGTAAAGAATCTGCCTGCAAGATTCTGCCTTCAGTTCCTGGGTCAGGAAGATCCCCTGGAGAAGGGAATGGCAAACCACTCCAGTATTCTTGCCTGGAGAATTCCATGGAGAGAGGAGCCTGGTGGGCTACAGTCCTCGGGGTTGCAAAGAGACACGCCTGAGTGACTGAACAACAGAAACAAGACCAGGGCTGAAACAGAGCAGGACCCTATATGGTCCTTGCCCCTTCCACTTCACCCTGACCATGTCCTCCACCTGCTTTTCCTTTATGGAGAAACTTTAGCCAAATAAGTTTAATCAGCAAAGTGAGAAAATTCAGTAGCAAAGAAAATCAGTCAAACAGGACAAAACCATGATAGTTTAGTCAGTAAGCAAAGTCAAGGACCTTTAGCTCCTATTCAAGAGCTACAGATCATATTCTGAGTCACGCCCTGTGAGCTGTCTTGTAGATACTGAAAGCTCCACCAGGTGGAGTGGTGACTAGACTGTAGATGGGACATAGGCTGCCACAGTTCAGAGCATTGGCCTCAAGGAAATGGGAGAAAACTGACCCTGGAACTGATGATTAACTCTGCCTAAAACAATCGAGATGATGCGAGTCAGACGACCGATGATCAAAATCTCAAGATGACTGTCAGAACTGACTGTGCTGTTTCTGCATGGAGCCCCCTCCCTCTGTGCCCTCTGTCTATAAAAGCTCTTGGCCCCTATTGTCAGTTGGGAGAAGTCAACCTTTGGACAGATGTCCGCCCTGCCCCAACTGCCAGTTGTTGGCATTCAAAATAAAGCAAACTTTCCTTTCCACTAACTTGATCTCTTTATTAGTTTTTGAGCAGTGAGTAGCTGGACTCCACTTTCAGCAACAGAATGATCTGCCATGTCATTCACCTTGTGTAGGCACATTTCACTAGAATGTGAAATCAAATAAAACACAGAACCACAGTATCCCATTTTAATTTTCTTTTAAGTCCTGTGTCTTTGATGATAAATGCAATGGCTTATTGCAGAAAATCCAGAAATTATGAGGAAGCCATTAAAATCACGCACAGGCACATGGGCACTATGGAAACTCATTTTAATGGAAGCAAAATCTGGGAAATATATATAATTGTCATCAAGCTGGCTTCCTCTCTGCCATCTCAGGAAAAGTTTTTAAACATTGTTTAAGATAATGATGGTTGCTCCATTTGGTTTGGCATAGTAAATTCCCCTTGACTCCACTGGCGCCCTTTGATGTAGGTCATTCTGCAGGTTATTCTAATTTAATGAATAGCTAAGTTTATAGCACATTTATATTACACACAGTGAATGGGATTTGACTGCATTGTCCTTTCTGAAACATTTGCCAACTTGGCGTGCTACTTTTTGCTAGAATCATCTGTATACACTCCGTGACTTCCCCTTATCTCTGCCTGGCCATGCTATAGGTTTTTCTTTTTTTCCTAAACAATCTAGTAGTGAAATTCCATGTGTGCAATTTCTAATTCCATGTCTGTTAAAATTATAGCACATGCTCAAAAAGTGCTAGTTAGTATTCACACTATTGACCACAATGTAAGATTTTAATTTAGTAGCACTTCTGCAAATGAGTGATAGAGAAATAAAAAAAAACAGACGTGACTTGGCTAGTAGGACCATCATTTATTAGGTATGGAAACTTGTGCAAGCAACTACAACTTTATGAACCCCAGAATCCTTATATATAAAGAAAGAATCACAATTTCTTCTAAATCTCAGAGTGGTATTACTGGAGTAAAATATATGAAAATGCCTAAAGCAGTACTTAGCACAGTCTGTATCACTTAGTATGTTCTATTCCTTCTTTTCTTTATTTGTCCATCCTTTCTCCGTAGCAGACTGTCTGCTGAATTTTATAAAAGTGGAAGAATTTAACTCTAAGCATCAAAACAATTGAGACTTGTTTTTTCTGTGTGTGCTAAGTCACTTTAGTCATGTCCAACACTTCATAACCCTATAGACTGTAGCTCACCAGGTTCCTCTGTCCATGGAATTTTTCAGGCAAGAATACTGGAGTGGGTTGCCATTTTTTTCTCCAGTGGGTCTTCCCGACCCAGGGATCAAACCTGCATCTCTTAGGTCTCCTAGATTGGCAGGCAGGAACTTTACTACCCAGGAAGCCCTGTAGATACAGGAAAAAGTCAGGTAAATGGATAGACGAGTGGCTGAATGAATGAAAGACGCATGTGCTGGCTGTTTTTAATCCAGATCTGTCCTAGAAATAGACAGATGGGGCAGGCAGGTGAGTGATATACCTGTGTATACCAATTATGTATCGCACATGACAAAACAACCCACAATCAGTGGTTTTATGGTTTCCTGGAGGCTCAGTCGGTAAAGGGTCTGCCTACGATGCAAGAGACCCAGGTTCCATCTGTAGGTCGGGAAGATTGCCTGGAGAAGGAAATGGCAACCCAAACCCAGTAGTCTTGCCTGGAGAATTCCATGGATAGATGGGCCTAACATGCAAAGTCTGCGGAGATCAAAACAGTCAGACACAACTTAACAACTAAACCACCACAGTGGTTTTAAACAAGAGTTATTATTGCACAATTTCTATGGGTCAGTATGCAGGTGTGCTTTAGCGGGTTACCTCTGGTTTGGTATTTCTCCTGAGCTTGTGGTCAAGCTATTGGTTTGGGTTGTGGTTGCATTTGAAGGCTCTAATGTGACAGGTGGACCTGCTGTTGAGCATCTCATATGCTTTGACCAGCTTGTCCCCTGTGTGTGAAATTTTAAACAAGACTACTCATGACTGACTTTACATGGGAAGTGGTCCAAGAGAATAAGAATATACTGAATAGCTTAAAATAAAGGAAATTTATTCTCTCACGGTTTCAGGGGCCAGAGATCCAACATCAAGGGGTTGGTGAGTCAAGCTTTCACTAAATGCTCTGGGGAAGACTCCTTCCTGGCTTCTTTAGGTGTCTGGAGGCTCCTGGAAATTCTGTGCATCCCTTGGCTTGTAAATGCCTCCCTCCAAAGTCTGCCTCTGTCTTAAATGGCCTTCTTCCTGTGTCTCTGTGTCTGAAAGATCCTCTCCTTAGAAGGACACTAGTTGTTGGATTAGGATCACCCTAATCCAATAAGTTCCCATCCTGACTTGGTTACATTGACCAGGACCTATTTTCAGGCTTCGAGGCTGCTGTCTTCAGTACATATCCTGGAGAGACACAGCATAACCCATCAGAGGAGTAATAGAGGCAGTTGGGTACATGGAAGCTTCCAGGTGCTTTCCCAGAATCACCTACTGCTGTCAAATTGTGACAGAATTTTCCATGGCTATTAATGTGATTATTTATTCTTCTTGAGTCTGCCTCCTATGAAAGAGACCAAGGGAGGAAGTAGAGATGACAATAGACCATACAGCGGGGTTCAGAAGAGGACAATGTCTTGCCAGGGCGCTTCCCTTCTGTGTCAGTCACTTGGGAAAGGAAAGGGGCCAGGGTCTCCTACACCTCATTTGAATCTACAAGGATCAACCGACCTGTGATAATAAAGCAATACATTCATGTGCGTGTGTGCGAAGTGGCTCAGTCGTGTCTGACTCTCTGCTATCCTAAGGGCCATAGCCCATGTGGCTCCTCTGTCCATTCTCAAGGCAAGAATACTGGAGTGGGTTGTCATGCCCTTCTGCAGGAGATCTTCTCGACCCAGGGATTGAACCTGCATCTCTTATGTCTTCTGCATTGGCAGGTGGGTTCTTTACCACTAGCACCACCTAGGAAGCCCACAGACACTCATACATCACCATAATAAAGGAAAGTAAATAGGAAAAAAATCATGATACAGGTGAGGAAACATGATTCAAAGGGTGAGGG
Source organism: Madoqua kirkii (assembly GCA_006408675.1). Lineage (NCBI taxonomy): Eukaryota > Metazoa > Chordata > Mammalia > Artiodactyla > Bovidae > Madoqua > Madoqua kirkii. The sequence goes on along the minus strand of SJYC01144821.1, from coordinate 2,909 downwards.
TCCTATGAAAACTCATAGTAAGAAATTTCCTGAAACAGATTTGATCTAAGAAACAGGGGAAAGTTTAAAAAATTGCTATTTAGTCCTCCCACCAAGAAAATTAAGAAGCACTCGTATTAAGGGTGGCAAAATCTGAGATCAGAGGAATTCAGATACAAATTTTAAAAACAGAAATTCTGCACTAAAAGTATTAGAAAAATACTTCTTTGAGGAATAATGCTGAGGATTTAAAGGGCTGGAAGGTACTTAAAGGAAAGTTTAATAAAAAAAAAAGAGAGAGAGAGAAATAAGAGAAAAGATAAAGGCAGTCTTATAAATGCATTTTAATGTTTATAGCACTCTCAGATTAATAGAGGAAACCTTTTTCAAGTAAAAAGCAGAGCACCAAAGCTGGCAAAGTACTGATAAGTTAGTGATAATTTCCAATCTGAGAATTTTAACAATATGGACCAAGATGATAGTGATGAAATAAAAATCCCTTCTGAAGAGACCAAAAATAAACAAGAACCATTTATTGAGCCATAGTCCATTTATTAGTAGATGTCCATCCATTGCAGAACTGTCACAGACCCACCAGTCCACAAACAATCACGCATATTAGAAACAACATCACAGAACCGAAAGGAAACAACATACCATCTATTCTTCCATCAAAGGCATCCCAGTTTTTGCTAGTATGTTTCCTTCTCAGATTTCTCTGCAGTTCATATCTCTGGCTCAGCTCAGAGCCCCTGAAAAGTGAAAGATTAATTTTCATAAATTCAGATTAACCTTCAGCATGGCAGGAAAAATGACCTCTGGCTAGGTGACCTGTGTAAATGGGAAGAAAATATTGAACTATATCAAGCAATTAAAAATCAATTCCTAAAACTTTCACAGTGCAAAATCTAGGAGTCAGGCAAATGGAATCCAATGTCTGAAAACCAGTTAGCAGGTATTAAATGGAAATTTGAGCAGAGAACCATCTATGTCTGGATAAAATTACACTTAAATCTTCTCTAAGTAACTCAGAACTTTCAAGTATGTGGGAGATTTCATAATACTCTAGTGTCTGAAAGTGTTCATGTCAAAAGTTGAAAAGTTTTTATGCTGCATCTTAAAATATGACTATTTAGTCTATATCAGGGGAAGCAAAGAATGGCTAACTGTTGTCTTTGGAGTCAGACATCACCTTTAAAAGAATTTGATTATTATTTTTATCCTTCAGTCACCAGTAGGATAGAGCCTTACAGCCACCCTTCTTTGATTTAGGATTTATGGATGATAATACCTTCTTAAGGACAAATAGAAAATATTTTTGAATATTAACCCTGCATTTTTTTAAATTGGTACTAAGTCTTTATTTAAAACATTGGTTTATTCTTTTCTGTCTTCTTCAGCCTCTGTAGATAAGTCTGGATGGTGGACTAGGAGACAAGGTGAAAAGATAGCCTTCAGAGCTGAGTCCAATGGGAACACAGGAGGTGTGTGAAATTGGAAATCTGAGCCAAGAAGTGTGTACCTTTGCAATGGACTCAGAGGAAATCTGCTATTTCTGTTCTTATTGGGAACTGAGAATAGGGCTGCCTCTGGGGTCTGAAAATAACTTAGCAGGAGGTTGAAAAAGGAGAGTTTTGAAAAAAAAAGATGGGGATTGAAACTGTTAGTGAGAGTTAATTACAACAGTCCCCATCCTAGGATGCCACCTAGACTGGAAGAAAAGAAAACTGAAGTTGCAGCTTAAGAATATTAAAGAGAAGCTAAAATGCACCTATAGGAAAGCTGCAGGGGAGAGAGCCAGTCAAGGTCAAGACAAGTGAGGTCTTCAAGAAGGAAGATCCATTCAGACTTGTTGTTGTTCAGACACTAAGTCATGTTCAACTCTGTAACCCTATGAATGCTGCACACCAGGCTTCCTTGTCCATCACTACCTAATGCCCAGGAAACATTTGTTCTTTTGTTATTACTGAATTATGACTCAATTCCAACCCAATTCATGTGCATAAGCATATTTCATTTTTTTTCATAAACTTTTTTTTCTCTATAAACTTTTTTTTCTCTCAAATGTATCCATGAGATCGAACTCTACAGCAGAGGTTTGAGACTCTGTCACAACATGGATTAGGAGTATAAAAAGGGCCCTGCATCACATAGTTCTCCTGGACCTCCCTTCCAAAACTGGGAGCAATTTCATTGTTTCTTTGGGAAAATATTATAGCAGTTTTATCAAAGGACAAAAGCCCATTTTTCTAAGAGTAAAGTTTCCACTCTGGAGTAAATTGGGGTTTCCACGAAGCTACTTTTGAAATATGCTCATGTGAACATATGATTGTGAGCCCGCTGAGCCCTGCAAAACAGAGACAGAGACACAAACACTGAATTCTTGCCTTGTCAGCAGTTAATGACTATCAGCAGCAAAACCCAGGCCGCAATTGGTTGAGCATTTCTTGGTTTTCCAGAAGTTGCTACTTGGAGCCAGGAGCAGAATGCCTCAAAGGCAGACAGAAACCTGTTTCCCAGATGATCAGAGTCATTATCTCCAGAGCAGTTTGACAGCAGCTGCAGCAGTAGCAGCTGGAACCCGAGGGCCAGGCTGGTGCAGAGACAGCAGCAGGAACAGCTGGATCCAGAAGCAAATCCTAGGGTGTCTCCCCTTCATGACAGCATCCGACACAAAGCAAGGCCAAGCAAACTGGTTGAACCAAGGTCCAAAGTTACTCTTTGTAAAAAAGATAAGAATTATCCCATGCAGTGCTTTGAAGACACAGCCAACATCATGCAAGATACTTAGAAATACAGTCCCTAAATGCCTTTGGTAATTGTGGATTGTGAAAAATTAAGAGAAAGTTATAAACAGGGAAAGGGCTTCCCTGGTGGCTCAATGGTAAAGAATCAACCTGCAGGACAGGAGATGTGGGTTGATCACTGGG
>SJYC01144820.1:0-31051 GCA_006408675.1 Madoqua kirkii | reverse complement strand
AAAATTAAGAGAAAGTTATAAACAGGGAAAGGGCTTCCCTGGTGGCTCAATGGTAAAGAATCAACCTGCAGGACAGGAGATGTGGGTTTGATCACTGGGTCAGGAAGATCCCCTAGAGAAGGGAATGGCAACCCACTCTAGTATTCTTGCCTGGAGAATTCCATAAACAAAGGAACCTGGTGGCCTACAGTCCATCAGGTTACAAAGAGTCAGGCACACTTAGCAACTGCACACACACACACACACACACACACACATAATAGGGGGAGGATATCAACATGATAGCCTTGCAGATAGAGCAAGAGATAAAGACAAACACATCAGTCTTCTCATCTGATCCAAGCTCGGAAATGCTTCCTGCTAATCCAGAGCTGAAACCTACTTCTAACTCAGCTGCTGCCCCCAGTCTTCCAGGGGACATTGTACAAAGGACTCTCTGGCCGCCAGTTCACGCCATCTCCCCAACACTGTGAACTGCCTGTCCATGAGAGATTTGGGGACCACAGTGGTCAGTGTGAGGAACACAGATACTAAGATGATGAGAAAGTCATGTGACACGAGTCCAGAGGGGACCAGGAGGCCCAGCACAGGGTGATGCTGCTGACGAGGAACAGTATCCTTGGTTTTAGTTTCCTTTTTCATGGAGTTATTTTCTGGTCCCTTGATGGGTGTCTGTCCACCTTTACCTTTTCAATGTTGAGTCCTGATTTAAAAAGTGAATTAACATTTTTACCTTCCTGGTGATAACCAATAGCTCGTCTCTAAGACCCAAATCCCTCCCGCTTCCCCAAGAGTTGTCCAAAGAAGCTCTGTATGGATGGAGAGGTTGAGAGGACAAAAGGATGGAGAAAGGACCTTACACTGACCACCAGGGCACAGGATTTGGGATAAAAGAAGAGGCTGCCCTTGGGTGGTGGTTTCCTGGGAATAATAAATGATTTAAGAAACAAGTGCGATATTTGAGTTTTTCTTCAAACACTTGATTATGAAGACCTATTTCCATTTATCACCCAATCTTTAAAGCTTGTTGAGACAAAGCAAAAAAGCAGAGAACTCAGTCAAGAATCGTGCTCTTTAAAACTGCCACCATGCAGCCTGGATGGGAGGGGAGTTTGGCTGAGTTCCCTCACTGTTCACCTGAAACTATCACAACATTGTTAATTGGCTATACCCCAATGCAAAATAAAAGGTTAGAAATATAAAATAAAATCTCTATGGTTGATTGACATCTGTAGTCACAATAAACAATTATTTTGGTGCTTTTATGGATTTCTTTCAACAAAGTGGTTGTCACTTTTAACTTTCACAGTTGTTCAATTGCTAAGTTGTGTCTAACTCTTTGCAACCTCCTGGACTACAGCATACCAGGCTTCCTTTTCCTTCACTATCTCCAGAGTTTACTCAAATTCACATCCATTGAGTCAATGATGCCATCCAACGATGTCATATTAGTCAATATCACCCACTTCTCCTCCTCCTGCCCTCAATCTTTCCCAGAATCAGGGTCTTTTTCAATGAATCAGCTCTTCCGCATCAGGTGGCCAAAGTATTGGAGTTTCAGCTTCAGCATCACTCCTTCCAGTGAATATTCAAGGTTGATTTCCTTGTTGACTGGTTTGATCTCCTTGCAGTGCAAGGGACTCTCAAGAGTCCACAATTTGAAAGCATCAGTTCTTCAGCTCTCAGCCTTCTTTATGAGTATTTCAGTAAGAGAAGTGAATTAAGCTAATTAATTCCATTTGAATTCAACCAGTTTACACTCCTAGGTTCATCCCCATAAGTGTGCACCTAACTTGTTTTATGTTTCTTCCTCCAGATGGAATGGTCAGCTCAGCTGTCCTTCACCTCCCCTTGTATTTACCTCACTTCGTTTCTAACCATTCTTTTCCCAAGACTTGAATTCTCTTCCCTGTTTATGTAAATTATACTCATAACTGTTCTAGCCTGAAGCAAACACTGTTCTCTTTTAAGTTTGCCAAATTTATTATCTATAGCCAATATTATCTTGTTGGCATTTAATCATATTTCCATTCATTATAGCTCTTGCACCGTTATTTAACTTTTTCACATTTTGTGAACTCTGACTGCAGAAATCATATGTTCTATTCCTTTGTTTTCCCCCAAAGGCTACAGAGCAGCATGGAGAGCATACAGAATATATATTGTTCAATGACTGCTCACTGTCTTGCCTCTGCAAGTTATATTTCAATGCTGGAAGAGTGGAAACATTTAAGCAGACAATTAATCTTAGGGAATCAATATAATTGTATAAAATAGAAAAAATATAAGCAGACTCTTGAATACCTCTAGAAATTTGAAATGTTAAGTTTCTTCAGAAGCCTTGAACATGATGCTTTTCTCCAGCATGTTTACATATTTGGTTATCATGAATGTATATGGACAAGATTTGTCCACAGGAAAAAGATTCTTTCCTCTATAGGATAGCAACTGTGTCTTATAAAAATAAATAAAAAATTAAAATATCCTCTCCTGAAGGGAAGCCACTGTCTGACTTAGAGCTTGGTTGGTCTCAACCCCACAGCAAAGGGAGGTTGTTTTTAGTGATTTTCACACCTACCTCACATCATTCTTTTCTTTCAGATTGTCTCTATTCTAGAATATCCTGTAGTTGTTCCTGACTTTGATAATCCTTTTACTCAAAATCCCTGTGAAGCCTCTGTTTATGTAGCCTCTGCTAATAACACTTGGAGCTGTTTTAGATTTCCTCTGCTTTTATTTAGAATTTTAGCCAAACAAATTCACCAAGTGTTTGAATTTTTTTTTAATGAAAAACTATGTCTCAAAAAGAGGAAAGAGGACATTTGCTCTGCATCATGTGGCTACCACCTGGAGACATTCTAGAGCACCAGGTTCTATGCCCACCTGTGCCTGAAAGAGAAGTACCATGTGTTATATCTGGCAATGCCAGCTCTACAAGTTTTCTCTAAAGAAACAGTCTGAAAATGAGGCAAGTATTCACATATTTGAATGTTCATTTACAAATAGTGTATATTAAGGGGCTTCCCTGGTGGTCCAGTGGCTAAGACTCCGTGCTTCTGATGCTGGGGGCCTAGGTTCAATTCCTGGTGAGGGAACTAATATTCTACATGCCACAACTAAAGATCCCTCATGCTGCAACTAAGACCTGGTGCAGCCAAACAAATAAATATTTTATAAAGCAAATGCATAACAACAGCTTATATTAGTCAACAAAAGAGGAAACAACTTAAATACTACAGATAGGGCCTTAGTCAAATTCATGCCAATCTAGTCATTCAGTGAATCAAGTGGAGTGTTGTATAGTCTTCAACATTAACATTGCAGAAAAATGTATGAAACCATAGACAATTACTCTTGAGAAGGGGTTAAATATAGAAAGGCAGCTGGATGGGAGGGGTTTGGGGAAGAATGGGTACGCGTCTTGTATGGTTGAGTTCCTTTGCTGTTCACCTGAAACTACCACATTTTTGGTTGGCTATATTCCAACATGAAGCAAAAAGTTTAAGAAAAAAAAAGATGATCAAAATCTCTACCCTGATACTAATATTTAAAAATAAGTGCTAAAGAACTGGAAGAAAATCAACCAAATTATTAGGTGTCATAATCTTTGGGTGGTTAGTTATAGGTTAATTTGATACTGAATTTTTATATTGTATGCATTGATTTTATTTTTTACAATAAGCATGTATTACATTTATGAGCTTTCCAGGTGGCTCCAGTAGTGAAGAACCCATCTGCCAAGGCGGGAGATGTAAGAGATGCTGGTTTGATCCCTGGGTCAAGTAGAAGCCCTTGAGAAGGGCATGGCAACCCACTTGAGTATTCTTGACTGGAGAATCTCACGGACAGAGGAGCCTGGTGGGCTACAGTCCATGGGGTCACAAAGAACTGAGCACGACTGAAGTGATTTAGCACACAAGAATACATAACACTTATAGTCAAAGGAAAAAAACATTTAGGAGAGAAGATGATGAGTCAAGTTCCAGTGCTTCCCTGATGAGTCATTGTTACAAGGTATACCTTCTCTGTGTCCCCATCTCGTGCTGAGGGAGGGGCATGGGACCTCTGTGTCTACAATGCTCATCTTTCACAAAGGACAGACTCACTTCCTGGGAAAGAACAGGCTTTCCCAGGTGCAGACTTGTCTTTAACAGCTTTTCTAAAAACTCAAGCAGCAGAAATAACCTCAAACTGCTGATGAACTACAAGGGTCTGTACTTAAAAGTTTATTCCCGTTCAGTCGTGTACGACTCTTTTGCCACCCCATAAATCACAGCACGCCAGGCTTCCCTGTCCATCACCAACTCCCAGGGTTCACTCAAACTCAGGTCCATCGAATCCGTGATGCCATACAGCCATCTCATCTCTGTCATCTCCTTCTCCTGCCCCAATCCTTCCCAGCATCAGAGTCTTTTCCAGTGAGTCAACTCTTCGCATCAGGTGGCCAGAATACTGGAGTTTCAGCTTTAGCATCATTCCTTCCAAAGAACACCCAGGACTGATCTCCTTTAGAATGGACTGGTTGGATCTCCTTGCAGTCCAAGGGACTCTCAAGAGTCTTCTCCAACACCACAGTTCAAAAGCATCAACTCTTCAGTGCTCAGCTTTCTTCACAGTCCAATCTCACATCCATACATGACTACTGAAAAAACCATAGCCTTGACTAAATGAACTTTTGTTGGCAAAGTAATGTCTCTGCTTTTGAATATACTATCTAGGTTGGTCATAACTTTTCTTCTAAGGAGTAAATGTCTTTTGATTTCATGGCTGCAATCAACATCTGCAGTGATTTGGGAGCCCCCAAAAATAAAATCAGCCACTGTTTCCACTGTTTCCTCATCTATTTCCCATGAAGTGATGGCAAATAGATGGCATAATCATTTTCTGAATGTTGAGCTTTAAGCCAACTTTTTCACTGTCCTCTTTCACTTTCATCAAGAGGCTTTTTAGCTCCTCTTCACTTTCTGTCATAAGGGTGGTATCATCTGCATATCTGAGGTTATTGAGATTTCTCCTGGCAAACTTGATTCCAGCTTGTGCTTCGTCCAGCCCAGCGTTTCTCATGGTGTACTCTGCATATAAATTAAATAAGCAGGATGACAATATACAGCCTTGACGTACTCCTTTTCCTATTTGGAACCAGTCTGTTCTTCCATGTTAAGTTCTAACTGTTGCTTCCTGACATGCATATAGGTTTCTCAAGAGGCAGGGCAGGTGGTCTGGTATTCCCATCTCTTGGAGAATTTTTCATAGTTTATTGTGATCCACACGGTCAAAGGCTTTGGCATAGTCAATAAAGCAGAAATAGATGTTTTTTCTGGAATTCTCTTGCTTTTTCGGTGATTCAGAAAATATTGGCAATTTGATCTCTGGTTCCTCTGCCTTTTCTAAAACCAGCTTGAACATCTGGAAGTTCATGGTTCACATATTGCTGAAGCCTGGCTTGGAGAATTTTGAGCATTACTTTACTAGCATGTGAGATGAGTGCAATTGTGCAGTAGTTTGAGCATTCTTTGGCATTGCCTTTCTTTGGGATTGGAATGAAAACTGACCTTTTCCAGTCCTGTGGCCACTGCTGAGTTGTCCACATTTTCTGACATATTGAGTGCAGCACTTTCACAGCATCATCTTTCTGGATTTGAAATAGCTCAACTGGAATTCCATACTTCCACTAGCTTTGTTTATAGTGATGCTTTCTAAGGCCCACTTGACTTCACATTCCAGGATGTCTGGCTCTGAGTGAGTGATCACACCATCATGATTATCTTGGTTGTGAAGATCTTTTTTGTACAGTTCTGTGTATTCTTGCCACCTCTTCTTAATATCTTCTGCTTCTGTTAGGTCTATACCATTTCTGTCCTTTATCAAGCCCATCTTTGCATGAAATGTTCCCTTGGTAGCTGTAATTTTCTTGAAGAGATCTCTGGTCTTTCCCATTCTGTTCTTTTCCTCTATTTCTTTGCAAAGTAGTTTGAGCATTCTTTGGCATTGCCTTTCTTTGGGATTGGAATGAAAACTGACCTTTTCCAGTCCTGTGACCACTGCTGAGTTTTCCAAATTTGCTGGCATACTAAGTGCAGCACTTTCACAGCATCATCTTTCAGGATTTGAAATAGCTCAACTGTAATTCTATCACCTCCACTAGCTTTGTTCGTAGTGATGCTTTCTAAGGCCCACTTGACTTCACATTCCAGGATGTCTGGTTCTAGGTGAGTAATTACACCATCATGGTTATCTGGGTCGTGCAGATGTTTTTTGTATAGTTCTTCTGTGTGTTCTTGCCACCTTTTCTTCATATCTTCTGCTTCTATTAGGACATTTCTGTCCTTTATTGTGTCCATCTTTGCATGAAATATTCCCTTGGTATCTCTAATTTTGTTGAAGAGATCTCTAGTTTTTCCCATTCTATTGTTTTCCTCTATTTCTTTGCACTGATCACTGAGGAAGGCTTTCTTATCTCTCAGTGCCACTCTTTGGAACTCTGCATTCAAATGGGTTTATCTTCCCTTTTCTCCTTTGCCTTTCATGTCTTTTCTTTTCTCAGTTATTTGTAAGGCCTCCTCAGACAACCATTTTGCCTTTTTGCATTTCTTTTTCTTGGGGATGGTCACTTGATTACTTTGCTTTAGCATACCACTAACACTGACAAGTTAGGGAGAGGTTGGAATACCTCAGCTATTTTCATGAGTAACATAAGTTCCTGGGAAGGAAGATAACTTAGATGACATTAAAAATGCATCCATATTCATTGTCTTTTCAACACTGAAAAGTGTTGAAACCCTCAGCAGTAAAAATAATGATAATAAAGCAATTGTTGTTAGTTGGGGAATTTATGAAAGAAAAGAAAGCATTTTTGAAGTATATCATTTTTTATTCTTTTATAGCTATGATAAGTTTTGTCTAAGTAAAAATAATATGGCCACACATCAATAACCATTCTGTTTCTATTTGGAACACAAATGAGGATGTAAATAGCTCAGCCTAGAGCTGTGTATGCAGAACACCTACAAACCCCAAGTGCGTGAATCAGGACTCCAGACTCCAGACTGGACTTTGCACTGCTCTTTCCCAGAATCACTTGTGTGGTGGTGTGGGGTGCAACCTATATATCTACAGTATTTACTATGCCCTAAGAATTCTAGTGGGGGGCACTTTTACCGTTTGACTTCGTTTATTTCCTGTAACAATCCTGAAATAAAGTCTTATCACTACTTGATGGATGAAGAAGCTGAATCTCATTGACACAAGCAGTATGGTCAAAGTGGCATACAGACTATGTGGCAGAGGTTGGATTCAATTCACCTCTTTCTACTTCTGAAACCAGTAGGGTTTCTACACGTCAAGTTGCCGAGCTAGACTGGCTGTGAGCAGGCTGGAGAGATGCATTCAGGGACCATCCTTTACTAAGGTGGCTCTCGCAGAGCTGACCCCACCTTAAATCACAACAGTGTATAACTCTGGGACATTAAAATGAACAAACTGCTAATGGGCTTCAAAATTACTAGGAGCAGCATCCATGAACCACAGCACTCCCCTTAGAATATATAAATACCCCCATCCAACCAGCATGAATATCTTTTAAACAGTGCTGTTTTTTAAAGACTGCCTCTTTGTCATGCTAGAATTTCAAAAAAGACACTGCTTGGGTCTACTTCAGCAGTTTTCATAGCCAGGAAAGTATCACTGCTTCTTTTCCAGTATAGTTCCGGCAGATCCTCAGGGGGCATGGTGAGATGGAAGTGCCAGATAACCGTAGAGGGAAGGCTTCTATTGACTGTACTACTTCAAGTCCAGAGAAGAAAGCTTTGGCAGTCGATTACTGTGGAGGTGCCACATGAGCCATCTGTGCCCTGGATTTTATGTGACGTGGGCCCCATGACCTCAGTCACTATGCCAGGAAACACCTTGGTCCAGCTCCATTATTTCTAGCAAAGGCAAACATTTGTGGTACAAATGTGGGAAGGGTTGGTACAAAAAGAGAAGCATCCAGTATGTGTTCTTGCTTATATTCCAAGTCTTTAATTAAGCCTAGATTGAAGTGGTTGGGGCTCATCCCAATAGAAGGTTGTACAACTCGACAGTCAGCAAAACTGACGCTTATGGTTGAAGATGGAATCACATGTTAAATAGGTGGGAACCTGGCAATTCTCATTGGCTCCTCGCCACCAACAATATGTTCTAGGGCATCATTAAGAGCCTTTAAACTTGACCATTGCTTGGAAATGAAGACAGGGTGGTGTCTGCTCAGATAATGTTTCTGCCCACTAATTGCTTGCATGTATCTGAGGCAAATGCAGACCCATTTCCAGAAATGAGAGTGTGTCTGACAGCCTGGGTTTTGCAAGGTTTTGCAAGGTGCTGGAAAAAGCTGTAATTGTCACAGCAGAGGTTTAAGATGGAAAATAAGCATGCTGAGCTATTTTGAGAAGGAGCTTGCACAGTGAAGTTTTTTTTCTGGAAATAGCCTTATAAAATTGGGATTGGAGTTTATGTTTGGTCACTTTCCACTGATATGTTGGTGTCTTTGACAATTTATGCTACATGGTCTGGACTGTGCAACACACTTTCACAGTTTTTTCCAGCCTCAAAATCAGGCCCATGTATAAGACAGAGCTTCAAGCCCGTGTTTTATATGAGTAATTTCCGGATGTGTTATATGTAACATGGCCAAGATAACGTGATGACTGCCTTCTGTGGGTTGGTTATAGGTGAGTCACTTAAATTTCCACCTTGTCAACAATTTAAATTCCTTCAGTTCAGTTCAGTTCAGTTCAGTTCAGTCGCTCAGTCGTGTGCAACTCTGCGACCCATGAATCACAGCACGCCAGGCCTCCCTGTTCATCACCAACTCCTGGAGTTCACTCAGACTCACATCCATCGAGTCCGTGATACCATCCAGCCATCTCATCCTTGGTTGTCCCCTTCTCCTCCTGCCCCCAACCCCTCCCAGCATCAGAGTCTTTTCTAGTGAGTCAACTCTTCACATGAGGTGGCCAAAGTACTAAAGTTTTCAGCTTTAGCATCATTCCTTCCAAAGAAATCCCAGGGCTGGTCTCCTTCAGAATGGACTGGTTGGATCTTCTTGCAGTCCAAGGGACTCTCAAGAGTCTTCTCCAACACCACAGTTCAAAAGCATCAATTCTTCGGCGCTCAGCCTTCTTCACAGTCCAACCCTCACATCCATACATGACCATAGGAAAAACCATAGCCTTGACTAGACAGACCTTAGTCAGCAAAGTAATGTCTCTGCTTTTAAATTCCTTAATTTATCCTTTTTCTGGTGACTCTTTTCATCTCTTTTTTTAAAAACAGAGATCAGTTATGAATTGTTCAGAGCTAGCTGTGCAACTGTATTAGCCTAAACAGATGAGCTGAGAAAGTTGTCTGCCCTTCCTTATTCCTTTATTCATCAGCTATTTACTTGCTACCAAGTTCAGTATACTCTGTAGGCATTGAATATAAGCATTGAAGGACAAGGCCTTGGCCCACAGAGCTTGTAATCCACTGGAGGCATAATTGTACAATCACAGAGAAATCATAAAATTGAAACTCTGCCCATTAAGAAAAAGGAGAGACAAGTCATTCAAGAAAATATAATGAGAAATTAGACCAAATCAAGGGAGGGAGATTCAGTCGCTCAGTCGTGTGCAACTCTGCGACCCATGAATCACAGCACGCCAGGCCTCCCTGTTCATCACCAACTCCTGGAGTTCACTCAGACTCACATCCATCGAGTCCGTGATACCATCCAGCCATCTCATCCTTGGTTGTCCCCTTCTCCTCCTGCCCCCAACCCCTCCCAGCATCAGAGTCTTTTCTAGTGAGTCAACTCTTCACATGAGGTGGCCAAAGTACTAAAGTTTTCAGCTTTAGCATCATTCCTTCCAAAGAAATCCCAGGGCTGGTCTCCTTCAGAATGGACTGGTTGGATCTTCTTGCAGTCCAAGGGACTCTCAAGAGTCTTCTCCAACACCACAGTTCAAAAGCATCAATTCTTCGGCGCTCAGCCTTCTTCACAGTCCAACCCTCACATCCATACATGACCATAGGAAAAACCATAGCCTTGACTAGACAGACCTTAGTCAGCAAAGTAATGTCTCTGCTTTTAAATTCCTTAATTTATCCTTTTTCTGGTGACTCTTTTCATCTCTTTTTTTAAAAACAGAGATCAGTTATGAATTGTTCAGAGCTAGCTGTGCAACTGTATTAGCCTAAACAGATGAGCTGAGAAAGTTGTCTGCCCTTCCTTATTCCTTTATTCATCAGCTATTTACTTGCTACCAAGTTCAGTATACTCTGTAGGCATTGAATATAAGCATTGAAGGACAAGGCCTTGGCCCACAGAGCTTGTAATCCACTGGAGGCATAATTGTACAATCACAGAGAAATCATAAAATTGAAACTCTGCCCATTAAGAAAAAGGAGAGACAAGTCATTCAAGAAAATATAATGAGAAATTAGACCAAATCAAGGGAGGGAGTAAGCTTGGAGCTATGATCTGAAGAAATTAGACAGAAGAAATAAATATCCCAGACAGATGAACAACATGTGCAGAGACCTTGGTAGGAAGGAACATAGTGAACAGAGAGACTGAAAGAGGGCAGCTTGGCTGGAAGAAAGGCTGCAAGAGAAGAAAGTAGAAGTCAGACCACCGGTGGCTAAGAATATTCAGATTTATTCAAATACTGATGGGAAACCATTTGTGAGTTTTAACAGGAGAACGATGTGATCAAACTTGCATTTCAAATCTGTAGAGAAGAGATTAAGGGGAGGCTGGAGCAAAAGCAAACCAGGTCAAAGGTCTTTGCTATGTAGTTCAGGCCAGAGACGGTGGTGGTGATGCTGGTGGAGATAGGAGAAGATGGTGGGGAGAGCTGACAGCACCTAATGGGCTGCACACAGGGGTGGGGGTCGGGGGAGTAAAGCCAGGTGTCAAAAGTGAATCCACACAGAACAGTGTGGGTGGTGGTACCCTTCCCCCAGGGGGAATGGCTAGGAGAGGACTCATTTGAGGGGAAGATCGTGAATATAAGCTGGTATATGCAAGATCTGAGGTGCCTTTCAGACTTCCAGCGGAGACCCTGAAATGCAGAGATGGCTTAGCACAGATGGGAACTGTGCTCAGTTCCCTACAGTGACTCAACCAGGATGCCAGACCATCATGTGTTCATCAACACTGAACAGACGACCCCAGAGCATATCAGCAGTGATGATGTAATGAAGCACAGAGTCTTCTGCTCATAAAGTGCAAACAGAAGAAGAGGAGGCAGGACAGATTGCTGGGGCCTGGGCTCCATGGTGGTGACTTGTCTTCACTGCTTCTGTGGACAGTAGAGGCTTATCTATCACTGTCTGTGTAAGTTAATTCTGGAAATGATATTGTTCTCAAGTGGGAAGAATTGGTGACTTAATGCCATCTGGCATTCTGTGACTAAGCATAGCTCTGACCCCGAAAAGCATAAGCATGAAGGGAAAAAGGAACCGTGGAAATCATTTTGGTAACTGTGCTGTGCCTATAAAATAGAATACCCTTGTTCTTCAGAAGTATAACTGAAACACCTATGGGTGAAAAGGCACAAGTCTCCAGTTCACTCTCAGATGGTTCAGGAAATAATAGTATGTAGCTACATCTGTGCTTAGTTGCTCAGTCGTGTCCAACTTTTTGTGACACCCCCCCCCCTCAAGGACTGCAGCCCGCCAAGCTCCTCTGTCCACGGGATTCTCCAGGCAAGAACGCTGGAGTGGGTTGCCATTTCCTTCTTTGTAGATATGTATAATAACATGTATACGTGTTATGTATACATACATGGGGAGACTGTGAGAGGGGATGGATGGGGAAGGGAACAGAATGAAAGAAAACAGGAAAAATGAAAAGGTAAATGGGGCAAAACATGAATAATTTGTAGATCTGAAAAAAAATAGGAAATTCTTCATACTATTGTCTCAGTAGCAACAGCAGCAGTAACAAGGGACAGTGGAAGTTCTCATCCTAGTACAGACTCAAAAGTTAAAAAATGTGCTCATTCTGGAGCCTAGACTGGGTTTGAAGACCCAGAGACAAAGATTTTGGAGCGAGTAATTTTATGTGTGAAGCAACTCCATGAAGCCCTGGAAGGGGAGTGAAGAAGGGAAGGGAAGAAAGCTGTTACCAAGTACAGGGTACCAGCTTAATAAGCAGGGGTCTGCTGGGGGCAGCAGACAGGAATCAGTTCTTCTAGAACCACTGGAAACAGTACAAATGCACTCACACCTTGTCCTGACCTTGTGAGAGGCAAGGATGCTGTGGTATTTATCTTTCAAGTCCTGTTTGTCATTGGCTGAGAGTTGCTGCTAAAGAAGCCAATTCCCCAGCAGGTCCCAGGCCCTGGTAAGAGGACTCCATAAGCCTCGAAGCTCAGTTCCTTATAGAAAGTCCTGCAATGGCCCCTCAGTGCTGAGGAGCTCTGGGTGGGTCCCAGCAGCCCAGCTCCAGCTCATGTCCGATCTCCAGAATCAGAGCAGATCAGTCCTGGTTGCCTTCATGAGAGAAAAATTATGTAATTATGAAGTAACCCTAGACTGTCTCAATGCCTTCATTTTATTTTTGGAAGAAGTGTTCTGTGAATTAGTTGCATCTCATGTGGAATACAATGAATAACGATAGCATCGGCAGGGCAGCCCAAGAGCGTAACCCCAGAAGAATGCAGTTCTGGTTTCTCTTCACTCAAATATGCAATTCATCAAAATGATGTAAAGTCTTTGACAAGTTCATTTTCTGTCGAGCCCATGCTCAGAACATCACTAAAATACAGCGGCACCTCTGGGAATACCCCCAGGATTATAGGAAGCCTCAGGAAAATGGAAATTTGGTAGTGAGGTACCTAAATCAAAGATGCTTTTTAATGAATGTTTGAGTGTCTGCAGTGACTTTACTTATGGTCATGGCTATAAACACATACAGGTCAAGTTCTTCTTGGATTTCAACACACCACCTTTGCTCCAATTACGAATAGCAGGACCTAAGGCAATGGCACCCCACTCCAGTACTCTTGCCTGGAAAATCCCATGGGCGGAGGAGCCTGGTGGGCTGCAGTCCATGGGGTCGCTAAGAGTCAGACACCACTGAGTGACTTCACTTTCACTTTTCACTTTCACGCATTGGAGAAGGAAACAGCAACCCACTCCAGTGTTCTTGCCTGGAGAATCCCAGGGATGGGGGAGCCTGGTGGGCTGCCATCTCTGGGGTCACACAGAGTCAGACACGACTGAAATGACTTAGCAGCAGCAGCAGCAGCAGCCAAATGCAGGGATGAGTCATATAGCTGTAGTTATGTCACTCCTTTGAGCTCCACGGTCTTACCTTAGCCTTAGACTTTATGGTAAAATACCATAAGTGTTGGGTTGTGAAGCCTACAAAGCTGATCAGTTACATCCAGGTCAATTAAGATGCTTAAGTTCATCTTCCTGAAAATAAAATATATATGTTAAGCAGGCTTCAGGATAAATTCCTGGCATATATTACTAGATCAAAGGGTGAATATTTTTAAAGTTATTTATGTATACTTCCAGACTGACCTATGAATAAGTTGTACAAGCTTACACCCTCACCAACACTAAATACAAAATATTTTCTAAACTGTATCAATTTAAGAGATTTAAAAATAAGAATTATGGTCACCATCTATTTTAATTTGTTATTGCCTTACATAGGGAAGTTGGATTTTTCTCATGTATTTATTGAAATTTACATATTTTTAAAGTCTGTGGTAGCTTATCTACTTGCAATCATTTCTATGTGGGTTTATCTTTTTCTTCTTGATCTACTAGAACTCTTCATATATTAAGGACATTAACACTTTGTCACATGTTAACATTATTTAATGTTATGTTAAAATTATTTAATTTCATGTTAAATTATGTTAAATGATGTTAATATTTAAATTTTAAAATTTTAATGTTAAAATTATTTAATGTTATATATGGATGTGAGAGTTGGACTATAAAGAAAACAGAGCACTGAAGGATTGATGCTTTTGAACTGTGATGTTGGAGAAGACTCTTGAGAGTCTGTTGGACGGCAAGATCCAACCAGTGAATCCTAAAGGAAATCAGTCCTAAATATTCATTGGAAAAACTGATGGTAAAGCTGAAACTCCAGTACATTGGCCACCTGATGCGAAGAACTGACTCATTGGAAAAGACCCTGATGCTGGGAAAGATTGAAGGCTGGAGGAGAAGGGGACCATAGAGGATGAGGTGGTTGAATGGCATCACCAACTCAATGGACATGAGTTTGAGTAAGCTCCAGGAGTTGGTAATAAACAGGGAGGCCTGGCGTGCTTCAGTCCTTGGGGTCGCAGTCAGACACAACTATGTGACTGAACTGAGCTGAACATTATTTAAATTTAACTTTATAGTAAATAGGAATTTATAATTTTATAAGTTAAAACTTCAGTCTTTGTTTGATGATTTATTCTTTGCTTTTGTATGTAAAAGATTGTCTCCCATCATCAGATCAGATAAATAGTATTTATGGATTTTTCTCATGTATTTATTGAAATTTACATATTTTTAAAGTCTGTGGTAGCTTATCTACTTGCAATCATTTCTATGTGGGTTTATCTTTTTCTTCTTGATCTACTAGAACTCTTCATATATTAAGGACATTAACACTTTGTCACATGTTAACATTATTTAATGTTATGTTAAAATTATTTAATTTCATGTTAAATTATGTTAAATGATGTTAATATTTAAATTTTAAAATTTTAATGTTAAAATTATTTAATGTTATATATGGATGTGAGAGTTGGACTATAAAGAAAACAGAGCACTGAAGGATTGATGCTTTTGAACTGTGATGTTGGAGAAGACTCTTGAGAGTCTGTTGGACGGCAAGATCCAACCAGTGAATCCTAAAGGAAATCAGTCCTAAATATTCATTGGAAAAACTGATGGTAAAGCTGAAACTCCAGTACATTGGCCACCTGATGCGAAGAACTGACTCATTGGAAAAGACCCTGATGCTGGGAAAGATTGAAGGCTGGAGGAGAAGGGGACCATAGAGGATGAGGTGGTTGAATGGCATCACCAACTCAATGGACATGAGTTTGAGTAAGCTCCAGGAGTTGGTAATAAACAGGGAGGCCTGGCGTGCTTCAGTCCTTGGGGTCGCAGTCAGACACAACTATGTGACTGAACTGAGCTGAACATTATTTAAATTTAACTTTATAGTAAATAGGAATTTATAATTTTATAAGTTAAAACTTCAGTCTTTGTTTGATGATTTATTCTTTGCTTTTGTATGTAAAAGATTGTCTCCCATCATCAGATCAGATAAATAGTATTTGTTCAGTCACTCAGTCATGTCCAACTCTTTGCAGCCCCATGGACTGCAGCATGCCAGGCTTCCCTGTCCTTCACTATCTCACAGAGTTTCCTCAAATTCATGTCCATTGAGTTGGTGATGCCATCCAACCATCTCATCCTCTTTTGTCCCCTTCTCCTCCTGCCTTCAGTCTTTCTCAGCATCAGAGTCTTTTCCAGTGAGTAAGCTCTTCTCATTGGGTGGCCAAGTACTAGAGCTTCAGCTTCAGCACTAGTTCTTCCAATGAATACCCAGGGTTGATTTCCTTTAGGATTGACTGGTTTGATCTCCTTGCAGTCCAGGGGATTCTCAAGAGTCTTCTCCAGCACCACAGTTTGAAAGCATCAATTCTTTGGCACTCAGCCTTCTTTATGGTCCAACTCTCTCATCCATACATGACTACTGGAAAAACCATAGCTTTGCGTATACAAACATTAGCCCATATTTTCTTCCAGTTCTTTGGGATTTATTTATTTATTTATTTATTCTACTGAATGAAAGTTTTGAATGTGTGTCATTTTAAGCAGTAATATACTTTCAGAACATAGTTTCAAGTAATTTCCACCATGATGTTGTTATTATCATAAAAAAATACATGGCAGTCTAGACACTCATGCTAAATGACTTTGTACAAACATTATGGAATATCTGTGCAGTTTTTCAACATGCATTAACAGTCAGTTTATATCTTTCTTTCACTGCAATTAGGCCCTGTGTCAGGACATGTGTCCTGAAGCATATTCTGACCAAGACCCTTTTAATGTGGTACAACACCAGGTCTTCAGTGTCACGGGGGTAGTTGGGATCACCTAAATAAGCTTCTTTCTTAAGCTGCCCTTCCTCTTGTAAAATGTGTTCTCCTCTGCTGACCCTCTGCAGAATGGGCAGGTATAGGACCCTCCTGGAACCTGCATCCCTGTGGTCCTCAGATCTGCTTGATAAGAACTCTATGTGTACTCCTCAAAGGCAACATTGATATTATTGGAAGTTTCCCATTTAATTTCTTTGATAGTTTTACTGGAAGGAGACTTGTGTTGAGACAGTATATGTGTCAACCTGGCTGACCCCAAAGGAACTGTGAGAGGAGGGGTTCTTCATCTGGGGTCCTGATCTGACATATCGAAGCTGCCTACCACTGGGCTTCAGGGGATCTTCAAACTCCCTAAGATTACATGTCAGCTTTTTATGAATGATATTCTGTACATATTTCTGAGGGAAGGGGTAAGGAGGAGAGTTCTGTGATGTAGTAAGTTTAAGACTCACTAAGTGTGAGGAATTTATTGTAAACTCATTTTAAAGAAAATCATCACATTGTGGTTCCATTGGCTATCATTTTTCTTTCAATGAAATGTTAACTAATGCCTTCAAAGAGAATACTTCATTTGAAATTTTATGAAAAAAAGAATACCCAAATACTAACTTACTGTGTTGAAAGGTCTCCTCAATATTAGAGTGGATATGATAGTTTTAGCAAACACAAAACAAACAAAAAAGACTTATTTTGGTCTACTTCTCAGCCTCACATAGTACAATGTATATAGACATCTCTGTTTTGGACCCTGTGTTTTTTGTCTGCTTTTAGCAAGAACAAAAGCTTCCCAGCATATAAATCCCAGAAAGCAGGTTGAATGGCATTGAACTCTTGGCTCTGTGTCCCCATTCCCCTCCCTGCTCACACTCACCAGCAACATGAAATACTGAACCTGCGTAAGTTTCCAAGGCCACATTTATGTGCTCACCAGTGCTTCCTAAAAAGGATTTACACATTCTACTATCTTCCAGCTTTTGAAAAATAACATTCTGTTCTCATCCCCAGAAAATAGAGAGGGAGTGAAAGTGACTCGTGGGAATGAGCAGACAGCAATCTTCTTTGGAACAAAAAGTACTGCGTAGATCCCACTATAAATTATAGCTGCGTAAAACTTCAGGAAAACCAAAGAAAGTAAAATATTAACATTAAACCATAGCAACCCCTGCTGTATATAATTTAGATAAATAATCTATTTAATGTACATAGGATATTGTGATATAGTTTTTTGTATGCCCCTGGCAACAGTTTATATTTGAAAAGAATAGAGGCATTAGTTGCTGGCATATGGCAAATGTGTTCTATTCATTCTTATTCTTAAAAATTGAATGTCCTCAGATAAAATACTGATCAAGAGCTAAAAATTTAAGGCCTGCTGTATCTTTGTCTCATAATATGGATTTGTGGCCTCATCTAGCCTTTCCTTGACCTTTTTGCATAATGGTAGGATATTAGTAAGAGAAAGAGGGTTACATAAAACATCCTCTGAATGTAATTTTTTTTTACATTGAGTAATTTCAGGTGGCTAAAAATGGAATGAGCTAACCTGAAAGTAACAAGCTGTTCACTGTCTCGGCCAAATTAGGCTTAATGTTGAAAGGCATTCCTTGAGAAGTCAAGAAGGCTGGGGGTCAAGCCATCAGGCCAGGGAGTGCAGCTGTTGGACCACCTTTTGTGGTCTCTAAGGAAGCAACCAAAGAAAATCCAGCAAAGAAAATCTCTCAAAGAATCAACAGGGTGAGTAAAGCAAAAATAACCAGATGTCCCAGAAGACTCTCTTGGTATTATGAAGAAAGCTAGAGCAGAACTAACAGGGTTTGGATTTTATCAACCTTACTAATAAAAGTCACTTGGCTTTCCATCGAGAAGAGCAGTTGGTACAATATGGAAAGGTTTTAAAGACCATTAATTTCTTGAAATGAAACAGCTGGCCTTATTGGCTATTAAATAATGAGCCAGATTCTCCCCAGTGCCTAAGTCACTCTCTAGTAGTAAATTAGTCATTTAGGGAAGCACATTAACTCTTTAAGAAGATTAGAGTTTCATTTAGTGCACTTTACGTGTAGGAGGAAAAGTTGTAGGGAATCTGGCTGAGGCTGAGTAAAGAAAAAATGGAGGCAAGATGGAATCCAATGAAGGAAGAAAGCCTATGATTCGTGTTAACATGACAGCTGAGATAAGCATAGGAAATTGGGGATGTTGAGTTGCTGAGGGACATTTAATCTAGCATTTTCACTTGGAAGAGGGTTTCCCAAGTGGCACTAGTGGTAAAGAACTCACCTGCCAATGCAGGAGATGTAAGAGATGCGGGTTCCATCCCTGAGTCGGGAAGATCCCCTGGAAAAGGAAATGGCAACCCACTCCAGTATTCTTTCCTGGAGGATCCATGGACAGAGGAGCCCAGCAGACTACAGTCCATAGAATTGCAAAGATTTGGACACGACTGAAGTGACTTAGCACACTTGGAAGAGATCATGGTGGTGGAAAGTGTTGACGCTTCATTGATTATTCCTTCATCCACTCATCCAGTGAGCTTTTGGTTGGACAGTGCTGTGTAGCTGGCACTGAACTGGGCACTGAGGGAATGCTCTTCAGTGAAACACATTCCTTGTCTTCCAGGGCTTTACTGTCTAGTCTGTGGTGGTATGGGTAGGGAGTGGGAAAGAGACTGGTAGATAGATAGCACTAGAGTACGTAAAGTGCTAGAATTTTATTTGCATACATTGAATTTGAATTGAGGAAGTGGCAAGATATGTAGCCTCTTACACAACAGGTGAAGAAGTTTGATTTTACTCAGAAACCCTCAGGCCATTGAAGGCTTTTAAACAAGAGGTTGGTTTAATCAGATTTGCATTGTAGAAAAGGCTCCTTGACAATTTCATGGAGAATAAATTGGAGAGACAAGACTAGAATCAGTTCAGTTCAGTTGCTCAATCGTGTCTGACTCTTTGCAACCCCATGGACTGCAGCATGCCAGGCTTCACTGTCCATCACCAACTCCCAGAGTCTATTTAAACCCACGTCCATTGAGTCAGTGATACCATCCATCCATCTCATCCTCTGTCGTCCTCTTCTCCTCCCGCCTTCAATTTTTCCTAGCATCAGGATAAGAAAAGACAAAGGGAAGCTGCTGATAAAATCTTTCTAAGAAATGCTGAAGGCCTAAAATGAGGCTATAACACTGAGGAATGCCAGGAAGAAAAGAAAAGCCTGTGCTTTTAAGAAGACGAATTGATGGGACTTGATGGCTGATTAGATGTGGTCACTGAGGGAAAGGGTGGTAACCAAGGTAACTCTAGAGTCCAGGCCTTGGCCAGCTGGGTGGGTGGAGTTACCATTATCCTTGGTAGATGGTAGAGGATGGGGTCCAAGTTCTGGTGGGAAGACAGTGTTGTGACAGTTGTAGTTCTGAAGAGGAGGATGAGATGTCACAAAGAGAACTAGAAGTCATCCCTGTTGAATCACACAATGAGATTTGAAAAGTACATAGGGAAAGGAAACTGAGATGTACAAAGCTACAAAATGCCTCAAGCTTAAACAGAATCCTTGAGCTGTATTTTGCTTTGGTTTTTCTGCCAGAGGAAGGGATTTCTAAGTTGCAGACGTGTCCGCACCAAAGCTATGTCATTGCTCACCATGAACAGTATGCAAGTCCTAGGAAAGTACAAATAGAAAATAATCATCTTTAGAAAACCCACCTCTTTTTTAACCCAGCACATCAGCAGTTAATAAAGCATCAATATGAATATCGGGACAATTTATGTTCCATATAAGAAGTCAAAAACTGTACAGGTTGCAGACTAGGCAAATTAACAGTTCTTTCTCTGTCAGCACTTAAAATCTATACCGTGGTTTCTCTCTATGGTATGGGTGAAACGTGCCAACAAATTGGCTTAGATGATGTAAGTATCTGAAAATATGGAAGAAATTATATATGGGAGGGAAGGAGAAATTCTTCTGTATTAAAAGTGTTGACAACTTCACCACAGAATAGCAAAAAATGTCCTTAAAGATAAAACACTTATTATTTCAGAATTTCAGAAACCACAGTTACAGTGTTATACCATGTGCAGCAAAAACTGTCTTTAGAAAGAAAAATTGACATCAAAGCTTACTAAAACCAATAACCCTTGTGGCAACTTTATGATGAGAACCTCATTCTTTAGGAATGTGAAAAGCATCAAATTAAGAGAGTGGAGAGTTCATGGATGGCCTACAGAGAACTTAGCAGAGGAGGGCAGCGTACAGGACTAAACATGTCATTCCGTGTTTTTTCGGTCAGTCCAGGTGTCATTCTGGTGCCAGTTGTATGATGGTTCCCAGGGGGAGGTTTCCCAGGGAGACGGCCAAGAGCTACCCCCATCACTATTCCATGTGCATCTTGTTTCACACTGTTTTTCACACACTCAAGCTATGGTAGATAGTTGCTCTTTTAGAATAATTCCAAAAATACCTATACCAACAGTTCTCATTTGTGAACTCTGTTCTTCTCCGAGAGACCTTCTAGTCATTCCTGGTAGTAAATACTGCCCTCTCACTCTGCCCATTTCCTAACAAATGCCAGAATCACTAAAGACTCGTTGACTTTGAGCTTTAACTGGGGCAACATCACAACATTCTAACAGGTTGCCTGAAACAGGAGGCGAAGTCTTTCTCTTCAGAGTTACAGTGAAGGTGAAGTTGCTCAGTCATGTCCGACTCTTTGCAACCCTGTGGACTGTAGCCTACCAGGCTCCTCCATCCATGGGATTCTCCAGGCAAGAATACTGGAGTGGGTTGCCATTTCCTTCTCTGGGGGATCTTCCCAACCCAGGGATCGAACCCAGGTATCCTGCATTGGAGGCAGACGCTTTAACCTCTGAGCCACCTACAGTAATGAGTTTAAAAATGGGAATTCCTGGGATAAAATATATAGGATAATATTTTAGTCTTTTTTTGTGTTGATAAGGAAGGGCCCTGAGACCTATAGGAGTTGTAAGGTGACAGAACCACTGAGGAGTTAGCAAGAGATGCCCTCCCAAAGGCAGCATTTACAGACTTGAAAACAGAGCCTGTGGCTTCATCTGTCTCTGTCAATGGCCCATCTCAGAAGTAACTTTGAGAGAGAGGCGGGGAAAGCCACTGGCTGCCTCTTCAACCATTCTTTGGCTCTGGTAAGAGCAAAGCATGTTCCACATCAGGATACATTTTTGAGTATCCTGTTTGCTGTTTCAAAAACCAACCAAACAGAAAGAGTGTCCATTGGAGCCAAAAAAGCAAATGTTTGGAGAAATGCTTTTTCTGAGTTTTAGGTTTAAAATGTGGCAGGGAAATGGGAAAAGATTATAAATAGGTGCTAATTCAAAGGATTTGATGCACAGTGAGTGATAGGTGAATTTTTTAAGGAGAAAACAGATCTACATGGATTTTGGCCAAATTACACAACCAAAAACAAAACAAAACAAAAACCTAAGAAGAATAAAAGTAAAGCGGATAGCAGATATTTAAATATTTCACAAAGATAACTTAGAGATAAATAATGTTTATAAAGAATTTTGTTTCCATGAGATCAAAAAACCATATGGAAATAACTATTTTAATAGGATCCTTTCATATGTTTGAGTGAGTGAGTGAAGTCGCTTAGTCGTGTCCAACTTTTTGCGACCCCATGAACTGTAGCCTACCAGGCTCCTCCGTCCATGGGATTTTCCAGGCAGGAATACTGGAGTGGGTTGCCAGTGCCTTCTTCATTCATATGTTTACAGTGGCTTAAGTCTCCTTATTCTTGACATATGGTTTAATACAGTGGGTTTTGAAAGTACCTGGGTAACCTTCTGGGCTCTTGACCTGCCTGTTTGTTGGTTCAGAAGCAGCTATTACTTTTCAAAGAAAGATATTCTTTATTCTGTGGGCTGATCTTTGACATTTATGTCTGAACATTGCTAAGAGTAATGCTGAACAGGAAGCGGCCCAGGCTCTAGACAGATACCAAGCCTTTGCAGGAACCACTTCACTGAATTGTTCTCTGTATCGATGACCAAACACCCTTTAGTAAGTTCTAGATAGTTTCTCACCAGGGCTACTAACAAAAGCCCTACATCTGTTAACCACAGAGCAACTGCTCTTCCACCAGTGAGCCCCAGTAACCACCCCAGAAGTCGGTGTCCTACAAACTCTCTTCCTCTCCCTTTTCTTATCTTATCTTGACAGGTGTTCTCAGTGCATTAGACCAAATAACCTTCCATAAGTCAATTGACTATAGACAAATGCCAAATAATACTATGTTAGGTAAAGTTTCATTAGCATCGTGTCATTCAAAGCAAGTGTTTAAACTCCTTGTCAGCTCTTTAACCATGTGCCTTCAAAGTAGAAGATCCCCCCACCAGAGGTAAGACCATTCTCTTGCATGCATCTGTGACATTTAAGAAGTTAGGAGTTAGGAAAGGTACATCTATAACCTTTTCCATCCCTGTGGCACCTATATGGAAGCTACACTGAAATTACTGACGAAGTACTTTAGCAGATGTCGCTACTGTAAAACAAAGTGCATACCTTTACAAGGTGGGTTGAGTAGTGTAGACCAGAATCGTAACGATGATAAAAATGAATGAGGAAAACAAGATTGACACAATGATGTCAAATAAAGTGGCCCAACCAAAGTCCATCTTTCAAGCTGACCTCATTACCATCCAGATTTTACTTTATATAACAATTCTGTGATTTAACTCTGTAGTAAGCTCCAAATCTATGTCATTCTTGCATGAATTTATGTGTTGACGTAGCCTGTCAAATTATCTTTTTAAAACACACTTTTACCTACCAACTAGAAAGTGTGAAAATTTTGAAGGTAAACATATGTCTTAAACTTTCCTGTCTCTTCTGCAGTACCCAGCTAGATAGTAGGCATTAGGTAAATATTTATTTTTTTAAATTGATCATAATGAGCTATATCCCTAGGTCAAGAAGTTTCCATGGAGAAGGAAATGGCAACCCACTCCAGTATTCTTGCCTGGAGAATCCCATGGATAGAGGAGCCTGGCAGGCTATACCCCATGGGGTTGCAAAGAGTCAGAAATGACTGAGCAACTAATACACACACGTTATAATAAAGTTTATCCACTGTAAAAGTAGCATAATAAAGCAGTAAGTATATAGAAATGCAAATATTTCCACCAAAACTCAGCTATAAGAAAATACTTCTCTTTCTAGCACTCCAATATTTCAGTTGTTTATTTTTAAGGACCTTGAATTCTCTTTTCAAAACAGAAAAGAGAGTCGTTATTTCTTGTATCTAGTTGTTCAGAATCTACATTTTGGGGGGAAAAAATGTGTCTGGCATGAGGAGGGGGGCAGATATGGGAATATGGCAGCAGAGAAAAATGTCAAAGTCAAGGAATCAGAAAAATCTGAGTGATCTATATAAGGGAACAAAAACAGTCACTGTGGCTTAGTCAGTTTCTCCTGGCCTCTCTTGTCTTTCTTGGTGACACGCTCTTTCTTGTGACCCAGTGGTACCTTTCCATGATGGGTTCGAGAATTCTAATAAATGAGCTGAAGAACAGGGTCCCCAAAGGATATCTTTGTGCCAAAAGGGAAGGCAGCTGTGGTTATGAACCAGCACATGCCAGAGGCCGCCAAGCTGTTGGGGACTTTGTGTGAATGGATGACAGTTTTAATTTCACTCCCCAGCAGAGGTGGTATCCAGCCAGCACTACTTCAAACCAATTTTGCAAATCACATTTTGTGGCTGAAAATTGGTTTACTGCGCCCATCCCATTTTGGAGGCCAGACTTCCCTGGTTTAAGCTGGTACCTTCGCTGAGTTGTAACCTCTAAAGGATGATTCTTTTTCCTTTAATTGAAATGACAGCACAGTCTTCCACAGATTAATTTTAAATTACTCCTGTTTATATCCTTTAATCAAGATGATAAAAACAGCACAGTAATTTTCTGCACTATTCTTTTAATTTTTTTGAGACTAATAATAGCTGATTGGCTCTTGATAGTTACTGCCTCACATTCAGAAGTTTACTGCATGCACACTAGCTTGGACGGTTTATCACTGTGTTATTCATTCTTTTTAACCTTGATTCTGTCCTATATTAAAATAAGAAGGAATAAGGTTTCACTTGTAAATTCCACTGAGATTCCTTTTGTGAACATAAAGATGATGCTTCCCTGAAGAGATTTGTTCCCTGGATTATATCTCACCCTGAAATAAGGGCCTTCTTCCTGGAAGAAATATTTCTTTAAAATGAATACTTGCAAGAAGTGTTCATCTGTGAACTTTTACCAATTAGAAATGGCTCTGTACTTAAGACTCTTTAATAATGTCTGTTAAGCAGCATTTTAGCTCATTTTTATAACACATGCAGGTCTGGTGATTTATATTAAACATTAAACGTAATAAATTTAGATCTTTTCTCAAGTATAAGGCACAGCATCTCTGAATCACCCATTTAAGTAGAGTGCCCCATGGAAAGTCCAATCTCTTGCTATCATTCATGGATGTAATGAAACAGGTTTCTCCTGTCTCTTTCTTGACATCTGTAATAATGGGAATGGCATGTGTGTAGTGACACTTTAACAAGAGAGCATGTTGATGTTGCTTCATGGCAAAGACTAAAGGCCCATGACCAGAGGGTGAGCTGAGAACATGCATCAGTGACCTCCATCTCAGACTTGGTTCCAAAAAGCTATGCTAATGCCAATTGTTAAAATTTTATTCAAAGAATAAGTTTCAGTGTCTAAAAAAGGGGCCTTTAAATGTCTCACTCTACATGGCTAGATTTAGTAAAAGAATTAATCACCAAGAATGGAACTTTGAACATAAATGGATCTCCTAATGATAGTCACATAAGAAAGATTGAAACCTTCCTATTTTTCAACCACTCCACAGATGGTCATCCCATTCTTCATTTGTTGAATCACATAAGACAGTAAATTTCCTTAGAAAAAAGCTTCTTTTGTGATGAAGTGAAGTGAAGTGAAGTCATTCAGTTGTGTCCGACTCTTTGCGACCCCATGGACTATAACCTATCAGGCTCCTCTATCCATGGGATTTTCCAGGCAATAGCACTGGAGTGGGTTGCCATTTCCTTCTCCAGTGGGTCTTCCCGACCCAAGGATCGAACCCAGGTCTCCCGCATTGTAGACAGACGCTTTACCGTGTGAGCCACCAGGGAAGTCTAATTATAGTAACTTTCTTTGGAATTATCATGTCACATTTAGCTCTAAATGATTGTATTTCAAACTGAAAGTTACCTATCCATTTGATTGCAGTTTATATATAAAATACCTGGGTATTTTTGGAAATATGTATCTTAAAATGAGAAAAGGCTCACATTTCAAGCATTTGAATAGGACTGAGAATTACTAATATTTTCAGTTAAAGACACCTGGACAGTCTAAAAACTGTCATTTGATTTTTTTAGAAGAAAAGATGGTGGAGGAAGAGGTAACTCCAGTTTTCGGGCACATAACTCACTGTGAGGAGGCCTCTGTAAACTGAGTTTAGACCATGTCCTGGCCCCCAGATGGCAGGCCCTGGTCCCACTGTCTTGATTTCTGACTGCCACTTCAAAATCACTAAATGAGAAGACACAAAAGAGCCAGCCATAATCCATCCCTCATGCAGTCAGTCCTCAATCTCAAATGAGTTGTGTCTCTACAGTCTGTGTATAAACCAAGTGTCTTGGAACTTGGAGTGAATTTTTCATAGAAAGGATGTTCTGTCTGGACAGCAGCTTGCCAGGCAGACAGTCAAACAACCCTGTTTAGCCTGTTACATAATCAAAGTGCTGTCCACATGAAAATCATTTTTAAACTATTGCTGCTATGGGATGTTGACATACCTACCCCAGACTGGACAGTCTCTGCAGATAATGGGCTCAAAATAACTCACACCCTCTTGCCTTCTGGAGTAACACACTGAAGTCTGAACACAAAAAATGAGAAGTAATGAAACAGAAAAAAAAAAAAAAAAAACGTTACTTTGAAGAATACGTATAATGTTGATAATTAAAGCAGAAAAATATAAAATTGAATAAGAAGTCATGTTTCATTTATTTTAATAGTTGTGCTTGAGAAAAAGCAGGTTCAGTCAGAGAAAGATGAGCAAGTAGCTGGAAGTAGTTGTTGAGGTTCTAAAGGAGGCATCTGTCCACTCTCCAGTTTGATGGCTTTTCTGCCCATGGGATTTTTTTATCTGGAAAATTCTCTAAAGTAGTCTACATTATTGCCTTTTCCTCAAATGCTTTTGGCAGTGGAAGGAACTAATAGAAACAAGGAAGTTTTTCTTGAAGTGTCTGGGGATGAGTAGGAGGGGAGGAGGAGGAGGGAGGGATCTGTTAAAGGGAGTGGTATTGCCACTCAAGAAATTAGCCAGAGTATTTATTAGTGACACTTAGAGGAAAACTGGGCATGCTTGATTCTCTTGCTGGCTGATGCAGGGGACTGAAAATAGAAGGGATGAAGAAGAAATATTTTGGTGTGCCTTTGGACAACAGGGCTTCCCTGGTGGCTCAGAGGTTAAAGTGTCTGCCTGCAATGCGGGAGACCTGGGTTCGATCCCTGGGTCGGGAAGATCCCCTGGAAAAGGAAATGGCAATCCACTCCAGTATTCTTGCCTGGAGAATCCCATGGACTGAGGAGCCTGGTGGGTTATAGTCCACAGGGTCGCAAAGAGTCGGACACGACTGAGACATGACACTTCAGTTTCACTTTCTTGGACAACTAGTGAAAAAGGCATAGATCTCAAGATAATTAGGCTATTGAACGAATATTCTCAGGATAGTCAGGAAAGAATAAAAAATGGGTTACCAGTGGGCAGGGAGTGATGGGGAGGTGCAGGTGTGTAGATGTGTAACCTAATTGTAGAATATATTTATTACATAAATATATGTAACATTCCTGATTCAGGGGGTATTTATGCCAGAAAGAAAATATGTGTTCTCCACAGATTCTTTTTATGAAATGAAAGAGCACTACCAATGGCTTTAAACCTTCACTTAACCAGTCCTCAGGCCAGTGCCTATTGTCATGATCTTTACACCCATTAGGAATGATGAGAGAATCAGAGATGTTCGCATTTGATTTCTGCACTTCTGTATCTGAGTGCATGGCAATGATGACTGAAGGGGTGGGGAGGGGCTGGAAATCATATACTAAGCAGAAGTAAGTCATCTCTCTTCTCTGAAGCTCTGTATGTGTGTATGTGTGCACATATATATGTGTGTGTGTACATACATATATATGTGTCTATGTTTGACAGATGCATATTATTCTGGAATGACTTGATAAATTTCATGATAAAAATCATGGTGATATTGATGATGAAGAGGATGATCATAGCAATAGATTCATTGATAGCTGATTATGTGTAGGCACTGCATGGAGTGTTTTAACATGTATTAACTCACTTAATTCTCACTACAGCTCTATCAAATGAGAACCATTGCTTCTCCATTTTACAGTTAAAGAAAGGTAATTTCTTGAGTTTCTTACCAAATTTTAGTTCAGTGATCCCCAAATGCAACCAAGATGAATCATACTTTCTATTAAAATGATCTTAAAGCCATCTCACCTGGATAAATTGGAACAACTGTTTAGATGTGTAACAAGGGACAACGCAGACCTGCCACAATCCAGGGTCCATTGCCTTTTCCTAACCGCCCTACTTCCACCTCCATTCCGATCCTAGCTACGCCTCTTCTGTCTCCACAGCTTGTGCTCTCACTTCTGAACCTAGTCCCAACATGTTCTTCATAAAATGCAAAGAGGTAGGAACAGATTTTCAACATTTTTCTTTGTTTTACTGGCAGTTTCTATTATGAAGAGTCATGTTAACCAAGGACAACCCCTAAGACACTAAACAGAATTTTCAGATGTTCTTTCCTTGAAATCTGGTTGTGTAAATATTCAGGGAACTTCTTCTTTTTTTTTTTTTTTAATTTTTATTTTTTGTTTAATGCTTATTCCATTTCACAGCACTGCATTGGTTCTGCCATACATTGACATGAATCAGCCACAGGTGTGGACGATCTCCCCATGTTAAAGCCCCCTCCCACCTCCCTTCCCTGCCCATCCCCCCGGTTCATCCTATAAAAACCTGAAGCATTTAATCACAGTTCAAAACAATTTTTTATAGACCTATACTTTCCAATATGGTAGCCAATACTACATGTGATCATCAAGTACTTAAAATGTGACTAGCCGGAATTGTGATGTGTTTTAAGTGTAAAATACACACCAAGCTCCAAAAATTTAGTACAACCCTCTCCCGAAAGATGTAAAGTATCATATTAATTATTTTTATATTGATTACATGTTGAAATGATAGTATTTCAGATAATTGAGTTAAATAAATTATTAAAGTTAGTTTTACCAATTTCATTTTACTTTTTAATGGGGCAATTAGGAAACTGTAAATTATATATATAGGTGCCAAGTTATTTTCTGTTGGGCAGCACTGCTATAGACCCTAAAATGAAGAGGCTCCATAAAGACAGAACAGTGATGGCTTCTCCTGAACCACCTCACTAAAGTGAGGTGTACATGTTCTGAAGGGTACGTGTTCAACCTGAGTCTTCTTTTTTGGAAAACACTTTTTTTTTGCCCTTTAAATTGTGCATAATACCAGGCACACCTGGATTTCTGGATAATTGCACCAACAAGTGGCTACATGCAGACACAATTAGGTGCTTGCAACTTGTTTGAAGGCACAGGTGTCTAATTGCGCCCACAAATGGCCATTTGGCAGGCACCAATCATTGTGCGCACAGCTGATTATAGGCAGAAAATGGCAACAACCAAAAAGGATGCCTGGATAATAGAGGCGTGAAAATAGATCCTGAGTAACCCCACTGGCTTGGTGTGATCACTTCTTCCTGGTTCAGTCTTTTTGTGGAATGCCCACTTAGGTGTTTATGACAAGAGGCATATTTGAAATGCATAGGCTGGGATATGAAAATGCATAGGCCCATCTCACAAAGTAAATGCTGTCTTGAGCTTTTAAGTAAATTGGGACTAACAAAACCCATATTGTCAACCTGAGTAACCTTAAAGTGATTCCACCCTGCTGGGATCGGCTGTTTATAATAGCTAAAAATGATGGAGTGTGTGAGAATCCCCAGGGACCCTTTGGTAAATAGTAGTGTTTAAAGGGTTAATTCAACCTAATGAATCATCTGGTGGGGCTAGGAAGGCCGGAGTGGTTACCTCAGGAAGACTCCAACAGGCAGGCATTTATTGAAACGTGGGGCAGTTAGAGAAGGGGGAGGCCAGCCTCGAAGCCTAGAGCTGTTGTGCAGGTCAGCATCTCCAGGCAGGGAGTAATTGATACCCCCAGCTCTCACGGCAGCTGAAACAACAAAGCTGGACATGGAAACACGTTCACTTACACAGATTTCAATGTCCAGGGGAAATGTGGGGAGACACGGAGGCCCAGCCTCTTCAATTTTTAGGGCAAGTACGGGAATAAGGAGTCTGCTTGTTTCCTCCCCTCGTATTTCAGGAGGGCTTTGTAGTAGATTTCAGTAGCTCTGTGGTCTCTCGGAGAAGGCAGGCTTAATCAGCACTGTTGATCATATGTCGACCCTCAGGCCGCAGCAGATTCAGTGTTCAAAGAAATCCACACCTTTTCTCCATCAGAGTAGCCTATGTTCACCCTAAAATGAAGAGATCAGGCATTGATTTCTGAGTTATAGAAAGATCAAGGGTTCCTTGGACAGGCTAGGAATTCCAATGCTTGACTTGGTTTTTCCAGGGCAGAAAAAGACTTAATGAGAGATTGCTTTAGTGGTGTGCATTTATTTGCAATATGAGTTCATGATTTACCCACCTTGACAAATTCTCTTTGTGTCTTGGATCGTCACATCCCTTTGTATCTGCTCTTTATTTATGATGATAGCTGCCTGTTCTTGAATGGCAATGCTATTGTAATAAATCTCCATAAAAAGCCAATTCTCAGTTCAAGTTATTTACTGCAGGCTGAATATGAGGAAGACAGACTAAAAACACACCCTGATGGTCCTCTTTAGAAACTGACAGGCTCAGCTCAGAACTTCTTTCATTGACTGGACTGCAGCTCACCTAATGTCAACTTACCATAATTCTTTTATGTGGAAGGCTATTATTCCATTATGATTTTCTCTCTTGTTGCATAATATCCAAAGAGGGTTGATAAGAGATTATTGAAGAATTTTCTTCATCTCAGATAGTTCATTCCATATGATTCTTCTTTATTTCAGAGGCACAGTAGAAAATGTTCTGTTTCCTATTATTAACCTTCTTTATATGTAGCCTTGAGATATGCATGAAAATTTTGAATTTTCCTAAGAGTTTGTTGTAAAGATAAAAATGATTTTCATTTCACAGTTTTACGAATTTTAAGTCAAAAATTTTCTCCACTTGACTCACTGCCCTTTATTTGCTGCTCAGTTATTGGAGAAAATTTAGCAATAGAGGAAGGGAATAATTAGATAGTTTTCTGTTGTAAAATGGGATTTACAAGTTCTCAGTCTTGGCCAGGTATCCCTGTGCTTTCTTATCATGAATTTAAAAGAAAGAAAAAAATTTTCACAAGTTCTTTGCTACCAAATGCATGATGGAGACTTCCAGTTTCTGGTTCTGAATGTAAGGAGCTTGGAAGTCACCACATTGTCCTCACAAGTAAGGAGCTAAACAGATTGAAAAGTCAGCAACGCTTCTTGGATTTGTTAGAGAGGTGAGGACCCAGGGCCAACCACTGCTCAGAGATTGGAGAGACAGACAGGCAGAAACAGGGAGTCCTGGCTCACTGGAGCAGAGTCAGGAGTGGCACGGCTACAGGAAGCAGCACCGGGGTAGGAAACCTTGACTTGTAAGTGATGAACTACTGGAGGTTCAGTGGGACAACTGAAAGTTCTAAACCTCAGGGGA